>VNJU01009277.1:0-23802 GCA_008042675.1 Drosophila seguyi | reverse complement strand
TTTGGTTATATCAATGCCTAAACGCTTGGCTGAAGTTATTTCTAATCATGGAGGCAGTACCCACTATTAGGTAATACAAATACATTTTATTCCTCTGACTATAATATTAAAAAAAATATTTTCTTTCTAGTGTACCAATAATTATTTCTATTGAGCAAACAAAAGGATTTAGATTTTCGTGGAAAGGACCAGTAAATTACAAAATTTTCATTTCTTTTCAATTCATTTATTCTCTATATTTATGAATAAAATATCAAAAAATGAACTAAAAGCCATTTACGATTTTTTGTTAAATAAATGAAGTGTCCCAATATTTATTTCGACCAGGTAGTTTGCGTAGAAACGGACGGACAGACGGACAGACGGACAGACGGACATGGCTAGATCGACTCGGCTGTTGATGCTGATCAAGAATATATATACTTTATAGGGTCGGAAATGTCTCCTTCACTGCGTTGCAAACTTCTGACTAAAATTATAATACCCTGCAAGGGTATAAAAATACGGATCCAGGCCTTTGGCCTTTATTTGAATATAAGAACTAAATTCTTGGCACAATTTAAGAAAAAAGTCGTAATGCTCGACTCACGTCCGCTCACAATGGATTTTCCAATTGAATAGATTGAAGTTGCCGACAGCAAGTCACTCGAGACCCCGCCTCGGGCGGCGTTGTCAGCAAACTCCATTTTGTAGAGTATTTCTTTGAGAGTTTGCTTAATTAGGAGCGATACTCTTAACCCTCTGTAACCTTGCCACGACCTTGGCCTAGCTTTTCTTCGACCTTAGATCCGCGAGATCTTTTCCTGGCCTACTTTTAGGCATCTGTATCTGCATATGCATCTGCACGCAGCATCCTACAACGAAAAAGTCAGTGACGGCGATTTCAAGGTCACTGGAAGTCAAAACGCGGCAAACATGAAGTACAAAGGAAGAAGTGAAGCTACCGTTGGAGGCAATGGCAGAGAAAAGCAGCAGAAAATATGTATGCATTTTGTTTGGCGATATCAATGAAGTGATGAATGCAACATTAGAGCTCAAACTGTCACACTGGTGGAAAGACGGGTCATAGCATTTGCAAATCGAATAGGGTAAATTATGTATCAAACAGGCAATATGATAGTTCAATATTGGATTCAACTATTAACAAATTTAATTATTCAGCGTACGGCAACGAAGGTAATTATTTACCTGTGGTAATTGATGGGTCTCACCTGAACATCGCTTGCGACACAGGAGCAGCCTGTACGATAATACCGATGACACTATATGAAAATGCAACGCAAATGAAGCCCTTGAAAAAATTTAACATTTCTTTTATTGATTACAATGAACAATCAATTAAAATTGTTGGTGAGTACGATGCAAGAGTAACATATCGAGGCATAAGCAAGGAAATGGTCATAGTGGTTGTGAACACAACAAATCCAGCTTTACTTGGTAGAACATTTTTAAGAGCCTTTAATTTTGAATTTAATACTAATAAAACTAATCAACATGCTATTCTAATAGAACAGATAAAAAGCGAATTTGCAGATGTGTTTAAATCAGAACTAGGTTCTTTCAATGAAAAGTGTATCACTTTATTCACTGAAAAGGATACCAAGCCGATGTATTTTAAACCAAGACAGTTATCACTTGCTTGAAAAGACAAAGTTGAAAAAAAGGTACGTTCTTTGATCGAGTTAGGGGTCTTAGAACATGTTGACAGTTCTGATTGGGGAACACCCCTTGTTCCAATCTTGAAGCCTGATGGTGACATACGAATTTTCCCTTGCCTAGGATTGATGACATTTCCATCCTTACAAGGAGGTATATTATACACCAAATTTGTTTTGAGTAACGCCTATAATCAATTGCATCTAGACGAAAAATCTCAATTATTGTGCACATGGAGCACACACATAGGGCTATTAAGAGTAAAAAGATTACCATTTGGTATAAAGTCGGCAGCAGCAATATTTCAAAAGACCATGGAATGTTTATTTTACGGAATTAGGGGAGTTGTAATATATCAAGATGATAGACCTGTCACAGGAAGCAATCTTTAAGAGCTAATCCTTAATTTGAAATTAGGTTTCAATAATATAAGATGTCAGATCTTACGTTGAACCTTAATAAGTGAAGATTCTTTCAATCGAAAATTCAATATTTGGGTTTTGCAATTGATAAAAATGGGCTTGGCAAAAATGAAGATAGAATTTCTACCGTGTTACATGCACCCATACCAAAAAAACGTTTTTGAATTTCGAGCTTTAATTGGGATGGTTAATTATTATTCGAAGTTTATTAACCACTTTGCACAGACAATGAGTCCATTATACAAACTGTTACAAAAAGATTCGAAATTTATTTGGACATTACAATGCAAAGAATCTTACAAAAAAATAAAAAGGGAAATTACATCCGATCAAGTGCTAGTGCATTATAATGCGAACTTACCAATAGTTTTAACGACTGATGCAAGCAGTCATGCCATATCTGGAAATTTATTTCATAGACTTAAAGATGGTCTGAAACCAATCGCATTTGTTTCAAGAGCCTTATCGGAAAGCGAAATGAAATATAGTTCCCTGATAAGGAAGCTCAAGGAATATTATATAGTGTAATGAAATTAAAACAATATCTGTTAGGAGTTGAATTCATCTTAAGAACTGGTCACAAACCGATTTTGGGCATATTTGGAGAAAAGAAAGGATTACTTATCATGGCATCAGCGCGGTTGCAAAGATGGGCCGTACATTTATTAGGATTTAAGAACACAGTTGAACACATTAAAGGCATAGTTAATGAGGCTGATGGACTATCTAGAATGCCTCAATTTAACATAGGGGAGGAATGTGAAGAACACAGTTCATGCAATCCGACAGTAAGTTTAAATTAAATTTTTAGAGTATTGCGCAAGAAACAAGACATGATCCAATCCTTTCAAAAGTATGCGGGGCTGTAAAAATTGGATCTGTGCACAATCTAAGCAAAATTGAATATACAAATTTTATAAATAAAGCAAATGAGCTTTCAGTAGAATATAATTGTGTCTTATGGGAACATAGAGTCATAGTTTCGACAAAATTAAGAACAGAAGTTTTAGAAAAGCTACATAAATCACATCTGTAAAGGCCAGATTAAAAGAGATGGGAATACAAGTAAAAATAAATATAAACATAGATATTAAATATAAAAATAAATAAGGTATCGCAGCGGAAATCGTTTGATGAGCTTTTTGGCCGTATGTCGGGCCTCCGCGCACAGTCCATCGAGCGTGCTCGCACTCTTTCGCCGCTTCTCGGCCCTTTCGTGGACACGCTCGCCCGCTCTCAGCTTCGCTTCGATCTTCGGCCGCTCCGCGAAACTCATCTTCACCTTCTCGTGGGCTCCCGCGCCCCAAGCTCAATCCACGGGACGGATCCGAGCGCTGCAGTCGGCCGCCGTCGATCTCCCGCTCTAGCTTCAGCGGAGTAAAGCAGGCGGGAGCACGCGTCTATGTTTAAGCTTAAATTAGTCGTATAATGTATGGAGTTGAATAAAGCTGACCCCGATTGATCTCACGACGCCCTCGTTTTTTCCAACAATATTTCCGCCTGCGCCGTGAGAATTTTCAACAACCCAAGGATATCTTTTTCGTAAGTATCGCCCCCTACAAGCATATTCAATGGTTATAAACCCATCACGAACATAACTTATTTCCCACCCATTGAATTGCATACTGCTGAATATGAGTGTTCACTAAAAGATTTCATATGTATAATTCAATACCAAACTTTTTTGATAAAAATAATAACCTATTCCATATCGGTGATAAGATTATTGAAAATTTGATATTTATAATTTTTTTTTAAATAAGATTAAAGAATATGAACTTGAGAAAACATTTTAATTTAAGTAATAATAACAGACTTCAAGTTCATATTTAAACCACTAGATAGATTTTAATAAGAAAAACTCGATTGGAAAATTCTTTTGTTTCATTGAAAACGTACTCAATCCTGACTTGATATAAACGTATATATCTGATCAACCAGTCAATATTTTAAAAATAAACACAATACGTCTAATCTGGAATATTTTGGATGGTTTATATATTTTTATAGTAGGCAGTGTTCACGCCAAAAAGGCCCTTATTTTCCGGTGTGATCCCGTACACTCGCTCTCTCTCTCCCTCTTCCACGGGACTTACGTGCATAGAGCTTGCAATCCGCTCTCCCAAGGTAGGTTTAAGGCTCCCTGTACCTACAAACAAATAAAGACACACGCACGTCGCGCAAAACCCCGAAGTATTTCCGTGTTTTACTTATCGAAGAGGTTCAAAGCCAAGTAGAAATACACTTAGAGTAACTCCCGTACAGAGCGGACGTGGTTTCGCGTGAGCTCCGGGAAAAAATTAAAGAAACTGGATGAATTAATAAAATACAAAGTAAGTTACTCTGCAGTAGCCCAAATAGTGCGAAAAGACGCTAACCAATCTATAAACAAAAGGAAATATATTCATAACAGTGTTATGAATAACATAAGTGCTTATTTAATTTAAATTAATAAGTGGCACGCGTTAAAAAGAATGAGCGTAAAAGCTCCGTAAATCGAAGAAAATAAGTCAACAAAGAGCAACCTGGCTCTACTGACCGTCGACAGCAAGAAAGCGAGCTCTTGCTTACCCACTCTGCTTACCCCAATCCCACCACCACAAGCTTCGTTGGGAGAAGCTCCAACAACTAGTAGTGCTAAAATTTATGCAGTCGCAGCAAAATCGCTACCAACCAAAATCATTACCAATCAACTACCAATATTGCGAGTTTAGTAAGCTTCGATAAGCAACAGGCGGTCCCGGCTATACAGACCGGTATAGATTGCTAGATCCGGATTAAGCGCAAGCTTAGTCCACTAAACACGGTTGAAAACAAACCAAAGATCAACCGCACCAGGAATAGCACCGAACAAACTAAGAGTGTCAAAGAAAACCGTTTTTCCATCTTAGCAGAGGAGGAAATCAACCAAGCAGAGCCGAGGCAGGAGACCCGAAAGACATCAAAGTCCCCACCTATTTTTATAAGGGAAAAAAGCTCAAACGCCCTAGTTAACAAAATTGTTGCGCTGGTCGGGGACGAAAATTTCCATGTTGTTCCGCTTATTAAGCGGAACATCCACGAAACAAAAGTTCAAACATAATCCGAAGAACACTTCCCAGCTGTTTCTAAGTCCCTTGGGGAAACAAAAAAAAATTATACATCTACCAACTAAAAAGCAGCAAGCGACTGCTAGTTGTACTAAAAGGAATCGAGCCCGAAGTCGCCCCCTCTGAGATTCAAGAAGCTCTTAAAGCAAGGGCTTCTGTGATAAAAATGTAAGCAACATAACAAACCGAAACAAAAAGCCGCAAACACTCTTTCATGTCGAGCTCGAACCAGATAGCAAAGACTTAAAAAAGAACGAAGTGCTCCCGATCTCCAAGCTGCTGCTCTTACCGGATCGAAGGATCACCGTTGAAGAACCACACAAACTAAACGGCCCTGTACACAGCACAAACTGCCAGGAGTATGGCCAAGACATACTGCACACTTCGGACAGTCAGCGTAGTCTGCGTAAACTTGCACAACTCCGTGAACTGCCCTGTAAACAAAGAAGACCCCCAAAAGAAAAAATGTGGCAACTGTGCAGTCCACAAGCAGCTGAAGAGTCGCATGAGGTGAGCGACAGCTACGCGCCAACAAAATAAGCAAAATACGTATTAGAACTCAAAAAGTTCGCCAGATGTATTTTTCGCCTAGGCAACCAGATCATCATTCGGTCCGCTAAATACCACTAAGGGCATCTCCTATGGAAAAATCCACTCCAGACACACTTAGAAAACGCTCAGCAGACACCAGGGCAGCCGCAAAGTAATTCGAAACCATGATTTTTACTAAACAAAAAGTGTGGTGGAACTCATGTCATTCATGAAAACAACTATGCAAACCCTTGTTCGGAACCAGAATATGGTGATTTAGTTGCTTATAGCACAACAGACCCAAATAATTAATGTCCAACCTACGTATATCCATGTGAAATTCCAACAGCATTTCACGCAATAAACTTGAAATAACGCAATTCCTAAATGTTAATTACATCGACGTGGTCATCTCTACTATTATTTTAATTGGGAGGATGTCCAGGAGAACGTCCAAGGCGTCTCCTGGAGTCCTGCGCAGAACGCCTGTTATATATATCTCAGCAATGCGTTGAATTTTTTTAGCTTGCCCAGACAGGTTGACCGCTTGAGAAATTGTGACCAGTATGCCACTCCGTTGGCCGTCAGCCGACGTTGGCCGTCAGGTGTGTAAGGGGAATCACGTGTAACTACGCTGGTAGTAAGCGTCGTATCTCCACATACTGCCGGAAGTGACCCTTGTGTTGGTCATGTCTCGACCAAGGGTGCTGACTTATGGTAGTCGGTTGTTGGTCCCGCTGTGGGGACCCGGTCCATTAGGACGGTTGGACGCTGCCTCCTCTTCGTCGACGGAGGACTTGGTGACCATCGGGGAACTTGAGGTTTTGGCCTCAGTCTCCGAGAAAGTCACCTTTTCACCGTCTGACCACGCATCCAGCTCAACCGCTCTGAGGTTGGATCTAGCGGATGCAGGCAATCGGATCCAGCGGCCGAGGCTGGATTCCGACGTCGCCCTCATTAAAATGACGAGCCGCGAAAAGAAGCTGTTCCAGGCAGCTATCGCGAAAGGGCTCTCGAGAGCTGATGCTCTCCAGGCTGCAAAAGCTTCCCCGCTGCTGAAGCCACAGCCAAGCGGGAGCGGCCTTCTTACACTTCCCCAGAGTCAGGTTCGTCAAAGAAGCCGAAGATTGCTCATTCAGAGCCGACAGCGCCAACATACAGTCGGATGGCGAGTGGAGTCAAGCTCGGCTTCACTTCGACTGACGGGGCGTCGACCCTTACGGCGGAGCAAATGGCTACGCTCAAGGCGGCGATCCTGAAGACCACTTTCTCCTCGGAGACGGCTCACAATTCGAGGGATGTGTCCCGAGAACTGGGGGGCTGTTGCTCGTTTGCCATGACAACATCGCAGCCGAGTGGTCAGGCGCATTTTTAGCGTGGAGCTGATGGAGGAGGGCCTGTTTCCCCGGACCAGTCTTGTACGAGACTAATTCGCCAACAGCTTGGAGTTGTCGAATGACAAAGTTATCGCTTTTGTTGGTAAGCAGTGGAGGTGCTCCTCTCGCGGCATTCCTTTTGGATAAAAACGTAAAACACTTCCCATTAACCAGTTTTATCTGCAGGGATCTAATTGCAACAGCCATTGAGGTGGCCACAGTGGAAGGCGTCCGGAAGGCAGTGGTGGCGGCCGCCTACTTTCCCGGAGATACCGACGTAGCTCCGCCGATGGAGATCCAGCGTCAACTTCTACCGTACAGCCGGGAAACATGCGGTTATCGGCTGCGACGCTAACGCGCATCACACCATATGAGGCAGCAGTGATATCAATAACGGGGTGAGTGCCTTTTTGAATATCTATTGTGTAGTCAATTCGATGTAGTCAATAGAGGGTGCAAATCCACTCTTAAAAACGTCATCCGGGAGGGTCTTGGACCTGGCTCTGGCAAGCAATTTGTTGGACGTTGATGCACTACGATCAGTACACTCTAGTGGCCCGTATGACACCAAGCACGAGCTTGCTCGTGTTAGGTGTTAGTAGGCGCGAAAGATGAAAATATAGAAAAGGAATTCGAGGAAGTAACTACTGGCGTCCTGCCAGATTGTTTGCTTGCATGCGTACTAAGTGGGTTAGTATTAACGTTTTTAGTTTAGGAAGGCTATCTACGTTTGAAATTATTATGTACAAATCGTTATAATTTGCACATAAGACTCTAAAGGGTTCATGCAATTGAAAGGACGTTCTACAATGGTGCAGCACTAAGGGAATATAGGACATAGTATTTCCACTCGGTACGAGAAAGTTAAGCTGACCCAACAAGTCAGCACTTTCCACGTCACCGTGGATAAGGTTGTAAATAAAGGTAAAGCCAAGCATGGTTCTACGGTTAGATAAAGATGGTAAATTAATAAGGAGGAGTCTACTAAACTAGGTTTGCATCCCAGTTGAAGCCGCGTAAAGCGAAAAGTAAAAAGTTCTTTTAAACCGACTGTGTTTACAGTGGACCCCATACTGAGGGCTCCAAAGATCCATATTCTAAGATAGGACGAACTAAAGAAATATATAGAGATTTTGTAACGTACGGCTCATTGAATTCTTTTGACCAACGTTTAATAAATCCAAGCACACCTCTGGCTTTATTCACCATGCATGAAATATGATCAATAAAGTCAAGCTTAGGATCCAGACGGACACCTAAATCATCAACTAAAGCAATTCTTCCCAAAGGGCAGCAGTTCAGCGCGTAAGTCGCAAGCTTAGGAGAAAGACGAGGGAATGTTATAAGATTGCATTTAGAGACCATGTTGGGATGGAGAAATAATACACAGGTGCTGCAAGTGAGAAGTAATGACGTTTTCGAAAAGTTTTGCGATGGCCGACAACTTAGAGATCCCTCTATAGTTATTGGCAACTGATTTGCTACCTTTTTTGTGGAGAGGAATAACAAATGATTCCTTCCAAATAAGGGGAAAGTGGGAGGTCTCTAAGGACAAGGTAAACAATTTTAGAAGAGGATTGCACAGGGCGTCGCAAAATACCTAAGCACACAGCCAGGTATTCCGTCGGGACCAGGCGAATAAACGGGCTTTACACGGTGAAGATCTGAAAGAATAGAGATTTCGTTTAAATTAGGACTGAAAATTAAGTTTGACTTGGGCATGATGTAAGAATAAGTCCGATTTGCTTAGGTGGTATTAGAGTAAGTGGTTTTAAAAAACTGCGCAAACAGATTATCAATTGGCTGATCATTTTTTACGGTACTATTTTCAAAGGAAAGCGAGGAAGGATGAGTAATTGGCTTACGTTTGGTGTTAACGAAATTTTAACACTGTTTTGGGTCCTCAGAGAACTAGGCCTTATAACGAGTCAAATAATATTTGTAACACTGCGCGTTTAGCACGGTAAATCTCGACCAAGCAGATAAATAAGAGGAAAGGACAGATTGAGAACCGTTACGTTTATATTTAGAATACAGATTAGATTTTTTATTTTTAAGGCGAATCAACTCTTTGGTAAACCAAGGAGGCTTATTCGAGGTTGAAGGATAGTATAACGGAACACATTCAGGAAAAAATGAATTCATGGCACTGTAAAAAATATCTACGGCTTCAGCCATGTCAGTGCACCTGTATAGATCGGACCAATGAAAATCAGATACGAAATTATTCAGCCGCTTGAAGTCTGTCTTGCGAAAGCAGAGAATTTTTTTGGCTGGACGATCAGAAATATTCTGTAACTCAGTCCCAATTTCGATAGTCACGTCGAAAGTAGGATGATAGGGAATTTCGTACATGATTGACTTGAGACAGCGAAATGTCGAACAAGCCAGAAAAAAAATCATGCTGTGTGGTGGTAAAAAGTCTATTGGAGGAATTGGTTAAGGACCAAATAGCCCCTGGGATATTAAAATCACCAAGAACTACTAAATGGTCCCTATCCGAAAGTCGATTGGAAACCATCTGAATTGCGGAATGATGGTTACAGTAAATAGAAGTTCCGACATAGGAGAATATCCATAGGCGTTTAGCCTATTGTTTTCAAAAGGTAATCGATGATCTGGTGCAGGATTGGCTTCGAGAACATACCATTAAAACAAATAATTCAGAATTTGATATCCCCAAGGTGAAAGAGCAGATCACGAGATTTGTTGAGAGTTGTGTAGAGTGCTTCTTTGTGAATGTGAAAGCTGGTCGGAAAGAGTTGATTAAAAAAAAAAAAAGAGAGAGAAGGTGAATGAAAAGAATAAGGTGATGGAAAAGGAACAGAAGAATATTGAGAAGGTGATTGAAAAAAAGAAAAAGGATAATCAAAAGAGGAAAGAGAGAAGGCAGTGAAGAATGAGAAGGAGACTTAGGCAGAGAAGAAGCAGGAAAAGCCAAAAGAAACAAAGAAAGCATTGAGATAAAGAAGAAGGTAAAGCCGAATGAGAATACGGTTAACAAGAAAGGAAGCTAACTTCGGCATGTCGCAGTTTAAATACCCTTGGAGTTATTAGAAGAAGAAGAAGAAAAATGTTCTGACTTTCGCTTTCTCGGGTACTGTCTTAAAATAAATGTTGCCAGTGCAGAATGTTGCTGGGTAAAAATGTTGCAAGCAACAAATCCAAACAGATATATATATTCCTATGGCAGATATATGATATAGTGGTCCGATTTTGATAAAATTAAAACCAAAATTCTGGAATAATACCAAATGGTCAGATCTTATGCAAATATCTTAAAAATTGGCTAAGTTATAATTTTTTTCATTAAAATTTACCGATCATTCCTATGGCAGCTATATGATATAGTCGTCCGATCCGGCCCGTTCCAACTTATATAGTAGTAAGAGCATATGGAAGACAATCTACAAAGTTTCATTCAAATAGCTTCAAAACTGAGGGACAAGTTTGCGTAGAAATGGAAGGACGGACAGACGGACAGACGGACATGGCTAGATCGATTCGGCTGTTAATGCTCATCAAGAATATATATACCTTATATGGTCTCCTTCACTGCGTTGCAAACTTCTGACTAATATTATAATACCCTGCAAGGGTATAAAAAGATACATAAAAGGAAAAAGGTTTTTTTACTTTAAGAGAGAGGTAGAGAGAAAGTTTAAAGTCAATGATTGGGAAGCTTTTAAACATAGTACATAAACATAGGACATAGTACGGAACCGGCTTCGAGTTAAAAGAAAAGTTTTTAAGGCCATATAAAATAGCCAATATCAATAGTCATGGGTGTTACGAAGTTGAAAGAGAAGGAAAAGAAGAACAAACCCATTCGGGTCAAATCAAACGTCAGGGAGGGCGAATGTAGAATCCGGTAATGTTGGTGGAGTGAGAAGAGAAAAAGAAGCGGCCCCGCATATTAGTCTCTGTCTCCTCTCTAAATGATACACTAATAATCAAGTAATCGATTATAGCCTAAAATGGGACAACTCCTCGCTAAAGGGTCTCCGCAAGAATCTCACATTAAGTAGACCTAGCTCCCTATAATAACTAAACTATATTATTTTTAATTAAGCTAAAAGTAAATCAAATGGTAAATCAAAACAACATTATAATTTAAAGCCAGCGTTAAAACTTTACTGAAAAGCTTGCCTAAATTTACTGTACAGAAATAAGGTAACGGAATGCATTACGTCACACATAATGTGAGTCACAGTTAAATCAGTGAATTTACGATTGTTAGGTAATGCAGCTAACTGAAACATTTTTTTAATGTTGTTTTCTGAAACTTGCTCGATAAAATTACCTGCTGTACAACTAATTTATGTTTTATCTCCCATGTTGGCATGTGCGATAACGTTCGCTTTAGGGTCTCATTATTTTTTTGTGCTTCAGCCAGTTTATTTTTTATGTTCGAATTTTCTATGGACTGCTTTAATGCTCGCCTGTTAAGTAAGGCATAGTTAAAAAACACAGGTTATTTTCGGGTTTTTGACTTACTTTTGTAAAATCTGTAATTTTTCGAGTAATTCAAACTTTTTTGGATCTTCTCCCTTCAATATTCGCCATCGATGTACTCCAGTTGGTGTTTTCGCGTCTTCGGTAAGAGCTCTGATACGTATACGCTCTTGATTAAGAGCGCGCTGCAAGCGCACAATTTCTTTCCTCATATCAGCAGTACTTTTAATAGCATGCTTAAGACATTCACTTTCAGTATGAAGGTTAGATATTTCTTTCTTTAATAATCGGATGTCTTCCACACGCTGATTGTATTGCGTTGTTCCGTTATCGAGTGCGTTTTGAGCAATTTGAAGTTTTTCTTTTATTACAACGATTTCATCATTTCTGCGTACTATTTGCAGTCCTACCAAATTCCGTTCCTTTCTCATTTCCTCCAACTCATGACGCATCTTCATAAATTTAAGCTCATCATTTGAAATTGCCTTAGCTAACATTTCATTTTTTGATTTCATTTCTCGCATATCTTTACGCAGACCAGCAACCAAGTTCTCCTTATTTTTAAGCTCAGATTGAAGTTCCTTTATGTAGTTATTAAGGTGTTCAATTTTTAAATTCAATGAATTAATTTTAACTTCATTTGAGCTTATTTCCGTTGTAAGTTGTTGGATTTGGTAGCCAGATTTCTAATAAAATAAATCAATGAAATAAGAAGTTTAAAACTAATAAGGAAAATTCTTACGGCTTGTAAAATTCTAAAATTATCTCTTTCCTGTGTCGTGTTTTCTAAGTTACGTTGCAACATCATTTTTTCAGAATGTACAGATTCCAATTGCTTTTTGAAACTATGCACTTCGCGCTGTTTTTCATGCAGTTTTTCGGTGAGATCATTTACCTGACTGGTTTTTAAAGATATTTGATCTGAAATAAATAGTTGAGTTATGACAATGGCAAAAGAATAAAGTAATTAAATCGTCTGAACAAGGATTCTAATATAACTTTTCTACTTCATTTTGATAACAATTAAATTACAAATAGTAGACTATAATTTAAAATTACAATTTCCGCTTATAAACTCTAATAAAAAAAAATTGGTCAAGCCTGACTGCACACTAGGGTGGGGGCTATTAGTCACGCATGCTTGCGCGCGGTGGGTGCATGTGTCCTAATTAACATAAAAAACTCATTAATTATGGCCAAAAAAAAACCCATAAATTATTCAAAAAACCATTATTTTTTGGCAACGGTATTTTGGGGTACCTTAATTTTTGCACATGATCATGTGCAGACACTTGTGTTGTTAAGCTTGGGGAAATTGATGGCAAGGTGCTTAAAGTGACAAGGTGTGTGTTTTCTTGTGCCACCGTGTTTAATTAGGTGAGAGTCTTTTCAATTAAGATAGCATTACTGCAGTTGGTAACTTGTCTAAGCATGTAATTGCATACAAAGACTTGATTCTTTTTTCATTAGTGTGCGTTTAATATTCTGCTTGTGAATTTGTAAGATCGTGTGCTAGTGAGTTTCATGGTGTGTAAGATTGTGAGATGGTTGTGGGTAGGGATTTTCGAAGTATGTTCTAAGACATGCTTTCCAGTTCGAAAGGGTGGGTGTTATTGTGCGTGTATTAACCCGCCAGTAGGTATACAAAATAATGTTTTTTTTTTAAATAATACTTTATTAAACTTCTGTATACGAGGGCTATGCAAAAAGTAACTTTCCCTAATTTTTTTTCGACTGTACGGCATGGTTTATTGATAAAGTGTCATATATCATTGGAAAGGTAGCTTTATTAATAAAGTGTCATATATCATTGGAAAGGCCGCTTGATTACCTATTTTTCGATCCTCTTTGATCCTCTTAATCCACTTTTGGTAGCCCGGCTCGAAGTACTCCACCGTTAGCCCGTTAAGATAGTTGGTGACAGCTGTTTTCACTTCATCGTCACTTCAGAATTTTATTCCTCTTAAGTGTTCCATCAACTTTGGGAAAAGGTGAAAATCAGACGGCGCCAAGTCAGGACTGTAAGGTGGGTGATGTTTCATCGGCTTCGCATGAAAAAACGTATGACAGACCGGATCTCGCACTTGGCGGCGGGAGGCACGTTTATAGAGGGGAAGGACTAAGCTTCACGGCGGTGCTTTCAAAAACTGTGTAGCACCGTAACGTCCGGAGCTTTCGCACTGGGAAAATTACTTTTTACATAGCCCTCGTATGAATTACTTGGTGTAGTCCACTCTCTATGGCCATTGCCATCCGGGAGCAGACTCTATCGCTACTCTCTGTGTGTGTCCGACAGTCACTCTCTCGCACCGGTTCCCATATCCCTGCTTTGTTGACAAGCTTGAGCTTCAACCTGGGTTGAGCCAACGATGTGTTGGCTTGTGTGAAGATTTCTCCCATAGGGTGTTGACGTGGTATCTTCAGTAGCTAGCATCAATAACGATTTTTACCCCCACCCAACACTGAACAATTCATGCTCTAACACTTCATATATTGTTGTATCAAAGTTTGGTGCTACCTGAATGTCCACCTTTTTGCTCCTGTCTTTTTATTAGCATTTCCTTTCCGCTTATGTTTAACTTCACTCAATATATCTTGCACATTTTATCTTTGAATCATTCGGTTTAACAATAGTTCGGAAGGGGAAGTCAATGTCGTGCTTTGTATAGTCACATTGTGCATTAACATAAAATTGCTTGTTGCAAATTGGTTTTGTTCGAATGGGCAATGTGTAGTCTCTTAAGTAACGATCGATTCATATTTTGAACCTCACCATTCGCCTGAGGCCAATATGGAGGAGTCTAAATTAATTGAATATTATTCGTCTAACAGTATTGCTCGAAAATCGTACTAATATATTGTCTGTCATTATCAGTCCGCAGATATTTTGGGAAACCTAATGGACAAAATATTTCTTTCATGGAGCCGATTATTGATTCCGATGATATTGACTGTAAACATTTTATCTCCATATACCTGGAAAAATAGTCGATAAACACAAGGACGAATTTTAAACTTGGAAGTGGACCATGTTGGAAGAAGTGTTGCGCAGTCCTTTTAGGATGATTAACCGTGTGCCTCTCAATAAAATTTTACCAAGCATTGAAAGTTCGAAACGAAGTGGGTAGAAGCTGTTAGATGTACCAGCTTCCCAGAAATTTGCATCCAAACAGGTCATTGCATCCACGATTTCCTAATTCTAAATGTTCGAGTTGAAGGTTTTGAAATTGGGCTTAAGATGGTTTTTAACGGCTTGTGGTCTGTCATCAATTCGAATTCTAGTCCGGCTTAATAAAAATATAACTTTTCGACTGCCCACACTAGGGTCAAGCTTTCTTTCTCGGTCTGAGAGTACCGTTTTTTTTACGTCTGATAGGCTGCGGCTTGCAAACGAAACAATCTTTGCATCACCAGTGGTATCGAATTGCAAAAGTACTGCTCCTAGCGCAACTGGACGGGCATCGATTTCTCTTCGATTTGATGTCGTAGCCTTAAAATGAACTTTGCGAACGTCTCCCTTTCTGTGGGGCCAAGACTCCTTAAGAAATGCCTCTCAAAATTGGAATTTTGCTTTGGTGCGGAATATGCATTAAGCCTCTCGACAAGAACCTTGTAAATATCTATTTGTTTATCTGGAATATCTTCTATTACCGCATCAGGCAATGAGAATGCCACAGTTTAAAGAACAAATTGGGTTTCATTCATTCGATAATTGTGTAGCGAGACCCGTTGGTATCTTCACAACACGGTTTTTTACCAGGGCCACACTCGATCTTAATGTATATCAATACCTCACAATAAAATACAACCCGTCCTGTCGACTAGTCTCTTGGGCAGTTGACCATCGATAAGGCGCTCATTTCAAGATAACATTTCCTTCTCCGACACGGCCATTCTGATCAATTTCATGTGAATCAGAAATTCACACACTGCATTCAAGCTTCAGTTCTAATTTTAATGTAACAATCAATTTACTCTTAATCATTAACAACTTTGTTTTTCTTTAAAAAATTATGTGATATTAATTAACCATCTTAATACTTAATTATTTATTTGAATACTTGAAGTTCATAACTATTTCGTTCGTCATCATTCAAATTAAATCCTTCGTTAAATAATAATTTTAGCTTTTCATATTTTAAATCAAGCTATTCCTTAACATTTCATAATTAAACTCTAATTTTAATTCAATTCAATTAATTTTTTTATTTTCTTAATTAATGTTTTTTTATTCTTTTATCTTGTTTTTAATCATTTTCTTTTTTTATTTTCTTTTGAAATAATTACATTATCATTATACCACACTAGGGTCAGATACCGCCACGTAGCCATTGACAACTGTGTACTTCAAATACACCTTCCGCCATTCTACTGTATATTTCAACAGCTTCATTTACTGTCTCTTTCAACAGCTTTCATACCGTTCTTTTAACGGTTTCACTACTGTCTATTTCAACAGCATCCATTCAGTCTTTTTCAACGGTTTTATCTGGCGGGCTAACATCGATCGCCAGCTTGCTTGGCACCTGCCCATTTGCCAATCTTCTTAATCTTTCATCCATCTCTGTATAGCTTTCCCATGCCCAGCTTGTAGGCCGAGCCGAATGGATCCAGGTCTGCTGCATCACACAGCTCCTGAAAAAATTAGATTCTTGCAGCTAATCCGGCTGTGCAGGTATTTGCATCGCCAGCAATATCGTTCGCGTCCATACTGGCTAGGAGAACCTCTATGTTAACGGTTTGTACCCTATACGCAGGCTGTCGGTTAGCTGTCCCCCGCTGGACGATGACGCGTGGCCTTGACTGCTGTGTAAGATGCTCTGCATCTTGTCGACGTATGCCAAAACCCCCCCTCACCTCCTCAGCTCCGTCTTCTGTTTGATTCGGCAGACGACCCATCCAATCCGGATTTTGCCCGTCTCAAGCAGTCTCCGTGCATGGACAGGTCTGAGGCTGACTGTTGCTTTTTCCGTCCCGCAGTACGACTTACGCAGCCTGGATGCAGCAGTTGATTTTGTTTACCGAAGAAAACGCGTGGAATAATAATAATAATTTAAGGTTGGGGACCGATTGATCTTTTGTGCCCATGTTATTCCCTACTGAGACAAGAGTTGCTCAACCTCCCTGATGAAGGCTCGCAGATCTGTTGTCGAGGCTTGCCTGATCTGCGTAGCTGTCAAGAGCTCCCTATGCAGGTGCCTCCTTCTAGTCCAAATAATGGATGGACATTCCCAAAGAAAGTGTTTGGTTGTCTCGTCGTCTTCTTTACAGAGCCTACACTCCGTGTCCGGAGACAGTCGCATTTTGTGAAGATGATACTTTAAGACATGGTGGCTGGTGAGGTAAGCTACCATTAGTCTTAGGTCCATCCTGGAACACCCATCAGTGTTCCTGCCTAACAGCGGATGTATCGGCTCTTCAGCTTGACGAAATCCTGAACTGAATATCCAATACCTGGATTTCGCTCCTTTAACACATCTTTCTACCATATATTTGGCAGCGGCCCACCCTAAGCCACAAAAGAGCTCCGGGCCGTGTAAAGAAGTCGCTGAGCCGACTCTTGCCAGCTCTTCTGCGTTTTCGTTGCCGGAGATTCCGGCATGACCGGGAACCCAACATAAAGTTACCTTGTTCCCGGTGGAGAGCTGTTGGAGACTTGTCCAGCAATCTGCGACTAGTTTGAAGCTTATCCTTCAAGAGGATAGAGCTTTGATCGCCGCCGGATTATCTGAAGAGATATATATTGCAGCTCCTCTTATCCTTTTGTCCATGATGAGTTTGGAGCAGGCCTCAATGGCATACATCTCAGATTGAAAGACACTAGGCCACATACCCAGTGCAATCGAGACTCTGGTGTTGGGTCCATAGAACCCCGCACCCACCCTTTTCTCAGTTTTGCTCCCGTCAGTGAACCACTGCAGGCTCCTGAGGTCGCTACAGGGGTTGCCATTATCCCAAGCCATACGGTCCTAAATTTCACCCCAAAAGTAGAGCTTCGTGGTTATGAGATCTGTTCTGCTGCAGATCTCTAAGCCAGAAACATTATTCAAAATACTGACATGGCCAGCATAATTAGTCAGTAACCCAGATATGAGTTTGATTCTAAGAAGGCTTTTAGCGGCTTCTTCTTGTATGTGAATGTGTAGCGGAGTTAATCCAATAATTTTCTCCATAGCCGCAGTTGGGCATGGGCGTAATGCTCAAGACAGAGATACACACACAAGCCTCTGCAGCTGGCTACACTTCTGAATGGCCGTGTCCTGCTGCACCTTGGGCCACCATAGGTCATAAAAGGCCTGACCATCATGCAGTAAAGGCAAAGGATGGATTTGGAGCCAAGGCCCCACGTTTTACCATACAGTTTACGACATGTCCACAAAGTATGTGAGATCTTGGTAATAGTTTTGATGAGGTGCGAGTTCCAGGTTAAGACGCTTATCTTTAACAACTCCCAGATATCTGACCTCACTCGAGAGCTCAACGGGAGTCCCCCCAATGACGAGGAGGCCAGTGTCAATGGTGTACTGTTTGGTGAACGGCACTACAATCGTAAACCAAATTAAGTGCCCTTTGAATCAGTTTGGTGACAGTGCTGCCGAACTTCCTTGTGAATACAATAGGCAAGTCGTCTGCATACCCTATGGCATCGATTCCGTGGCTGTGTAGTTTTTCTAGGACTACAAGTGACCACAGGGGAGACAGCACTCCTCCTACGGTAACTGCGTCAATGTTCCTATGTTCCAGATAGAGCTCTGGAGATTGACTGATAGCAAGTGTTGTCGAAAGCACCTTCTATGCCCAGGAAGGAGAACAAAGCAATTTTCTTAGATTTGAAAGATTTCTCAATCTTGCTGACTAAATGGTGAAAAGCGACTTCCGTCGATCCTCCTTTAATGAAGGCAAATTGTGTTTTGTGAAGCGGCTTGGTGGCCTCACGCGCAAGTCCACCAGCCGCTCCGCAGTCTTGAGAAAGAATGACTTGGGTTGGTCAAGTGCCCGGTTGCCTCGTTTAGAAATAAATACCACGTTGACTTTCCTCCGAGATTTCGGTAAATATCCCCATGCAAAGCTGGCTCTAAGCAGACCGACAAGCGGTGAGATAATTATCTCAATGCAATTATGTAGCAAGACTGGAAAAATCTGATCGCCCCCCAGGGCTTTAAAAGGGCTAAAAGATTTGACTGCCCACCTGATCTTGTCAGGATCGAAGATAATTCCGGGCAGACTGTGATCGCACCCGATCGGTGGAGTAGTAAACCCATCTGGTTCACCATTCGTGTTGATCCGACATCCTGGAAAATGCACCTGGAGCAATAGCTCTAGCGTTTGCTTACGGTCTTGGGTAAAAGAACCATCTGTTCTTCTTGGGAGCCCCACACCATTAGTCGAGCCCTTAGCGATGACCTTTTGCAGTCTAGCTGCTTCTAGCACACTTTCGCAGTAGTTGCGCCAGTTCTCCCGTTCTCTAGTATTCTTATTATACTCCGTAAGAGCACTCCTATAAGTGTCCTGGGAGTCCCGATTCGTTATAGCTCTATTGAGAGCCTGCGAACTTCTTATCTTTGACCTGTAAGGCTATCGCTCCACCAGGGAACCTCGAAATTCACCCCGTTGCGCTTTAGAACTGCGCTATCTTATAAAGAAGTGATATGCACATCATGAAGCTGGTCAGCAGCCAACTCTATGTCACTCACAGACGCAAAGTTGGTGATGAGTGGGTCAGCTTTCATAGCCACAGAGGCTGCGAACATGTTTCAATTTTTAATTTTTTTCTTATTTCGATTTAAGGTACAAATGTTTAGTGCAAATATACATAGAAGGCGGGTAGGGTAAATACAGGCTTAATTCAACACCCGCGCGGTACGGCTGCGAAGCAATGCTTCGCGTGGGCAATGTTTCCAGCTAGTTCTCCTCCTAATGTCTATTTCGTTCCCCGATCTTGAGCTTTGTCATCAACGAAGCCGCAAAGTTGGATACCGCCTGCCAGTTAACCTCGTTAACCAGCTTAGCCGGCACAAGGTTATCCACTGAGATGCTGGTCCCCAGGGCGGCTTCCAGCGAACATCTTTCGCTCGCGAATCTTCTGCACGTGAACAGCACATGCTTGGCGGCTTCGTCAGCTTTCCTATAGCACCAGGTGCAGCTACTACTATCCTCGTGGCCAAGTTTGCGCAGGTAGCTCTGGAAGCAACCATGTCCGCTTAGGATCTGCGTCAGGAAAAAGTTTACCTCCAATCCGACAGCTTCGGAATTAGGCAATGCGTTCAGCGACCCTTCGTCGAGGCATCCCAACGGGCTTACCATGCCGCTAGCGTGTCGCTCTTTGCCAAGGAGCGTGCCTCGTTCTTCGCCGCTGACGACACCGCTCTTCCGTGGGTTGCCTCGAATATTACCGCCTGCTCCTTTGCCATTAGGTCGAGGGGAGGAGTTTCTGCTAATACAAGCGCCGTCTGATCTGAGACTGTCCTGAGCGCGCTCCAAATGCGTATCTACTATCACCAGCGAAATGTCGTCCGCAAAGAGTGGCGCAAGTACAGACCCTTGGGGAACTCCGGACGACAACTCGACGCTTTGTGCTCCGCCGGCCGTGTCGTATTCCATCTCCCCATCTCGCAGTGCTAGAGGCGTTGCGGATATCCAAGGTAACTACCAGGCAGTATTCCTTAGAGCCACCATTCCATCGCTGACCCGCGATCGCCGATGTGGCAATGTCGACCATCTTGTTGATTGCATCGACTGTCGACTTCGCCTTTTTAAAGTCGTATTGAGCCTCCGAAAGACCGCCAGCCGCTGCAATTGCTCTTTCGAGCCGCGAGCTTATTAAGTACTCCATCACCTTACCAGCCCCGTCGATCAGACAGATTAGTCTGTAAGATGCAGGGTCTTCCGACGGCTTGCCCAGCTTAGGCAGCAAAACTAGGCGCTGTGATTTCCAACTTTTGGGGAAAGACCCCTCGGTTAAGCACTTCCCGAACAACTCCGCAACGATGTCCGGGCGGAGAGAGATGGCCAACCTTAGGGCCTTGTTGGGAACATTACCCGGGCCCGGTGCTTTCGCAACCTTAATCCTCTTCACTACTACTAGCTTCTCAGCTTCAGTGCCGGGCTCCATCTCTAGTGGCCGGTCAATGCTTGCTTGGACCGGGTTCTCCACCCTAGGGAACAGGTGCGCAACTATCTTATTCAGGGAATCAGCATCCAGTGGAGCGCGAGCCTTGGACCTATTGATTTTCTTCACTATCTCCTGTAAGCTTTACCCCACTGGTCCCGATCCGCAGAATCACAGAGTTCAAGGAAGCATTTCCTCTTGCTGAGCTTGATGGCCTCCTTGAATGCCCTGCGGCACTGGTGGAACGCTGCTCGTTTTTCCAGGTGCGAACTTGAGCCGTGCGACCGCTGGTACTGTCTTCTGGCTCTTATGCAGCGCTTCCTAGTGTCCGCAATTTCTTGAGTCCACCAGAATACCGGATCTCCTCGCAGGCTACTTGCAGTTGGTCCTTCACTAAGTCTGCCATCGACTCCGCGTTGCCCGACGCTTCCATGCTCTCCATCCTATCCGCGAAAGTGCTAGTGTCGAGTTGGTCTGCTGTAGTATGTTCACATAGCAAATGCACACTGTACTCAGTGTTATGCATAAATACAAATATATTAATGCACTTATTCAACAAGTAAAAGACCCTAGCAATGGGCCTGCTAAGTGCTAAGTCTGCATACCTCACATGCTCGTCCACATTGTCACTACGTGAACATAATACCTTCTCCCTACCTCTGCGACTCTTCTCCGTCGCCTTATGGCTCATTAGAAACTTTCGCTTTACTAAAATCATAACTCTTGAACCAGTTAAGATATTCTCATAGTTTTTTTTTATATGAAAGGTAATTTTAATACCTTTCGATGAAGTGGTCATACAATATGGTGTGATAAATAGTAGATTTTATAATCGAAAATGAATGTTTTTTGGGGCAGTTTTCTCAGTTTTTATTCAATTTCGAACAATAAATTTCCTTTGTTTTCTCTTAAAATGCTAATATGATGCATATTAAATGTTTAAAAAACAAACATAAACAAATTTAAGAAAAAAAAAAAAAATCATTTAATTTTACAAAAATTAATATTGTTGATGTCTAATTCATTCATTCATTCATTCATTCATTCATTATATATTCATTTTATATCACTAAGTGTCCTTACAAAGTCAGGAATTGAAAAACACTCCGCCAATACAGATAAAAATGCTTGCCCGCCATACAATTTCGTACCGCGCGTTTCTTACGCTGAGTTGAAAGTATCTTTTGCGTTGGAAATTCGGGGTGGCAGTTCGGGGCAGTCGATCTTTCCTGAATATGATTTAATGAATGATTTAATTTATTCAGCCCTTTTGAACTATTACCTGTCGCTTACTTATATGCATATACATAAGTACTGACTGCTCTGCCGCCAGCTTCGCTGTCAGCGCAGCTGCGACTTATTTGTAAGAATTAAATATGTAAATATGAATATGAATTCAATTAATAAAGAACCTTTGGAGCGACATGAGTTGCTCCGACGAGTAAAAAACAAAAAAGTATCTTTAGTGTTTATATGTCCTGTCATGTTATATGGCGACAGTGAACATGGTCGTCAAGCAGGGCCAAGGAAAGTGATCCGACAGCGCTTCAAAAAGCGCACAGCAAAATACAATTTTTTGTTGTTGCCCTGCGTGGCACACCGAAATCGATGCACTACGCTGAATGCAAGTTTTTACACAAAACATTGTAACATTGAGCGGAACTGTCCGATGAGAAGTATGGCCCGTAAAGTCGTACAAAATAATAGGTAGGATTTTGTACATTCACCCAGGAGTGAATTAATTTTAAATTTATCTCCGCCTGTCGGAGTAAAAAAAATAAAAATAAACAATAGAAAAAGAGACATAAAATAAATATACATTCATCCATATATTTTTGAAATTTTTTTCTCTGTTTGAAACATTTTTATATACACATTCGCATGGATTTTGTACAAAGAAAAAATATTGTTTAACACGAAAAAAAATATTTTAATGAAATTTAATTTCATTATTTTATGTATACGATATCAAACTCAAATTCTGGAAAGCCTTTCATAAATGGCATATTAATAAATAATAAAAAGAAAAACCAAGAAAGAATATGGTTTTAGACGTTAAGGCAGTGGACTCCACTGCAAATATAGAAAATAAGATCGAATTAAAAAATATGGATTCGAATCTTACGAACATATTGTTATCAATAATCGTTGCAATTCTGTGTGCATATATTATTTATTAAGCCTATATAAAACATAATAAAAAAGGGCCTTAAGCCCTGCAAACTACCTAGATAAGGACTAAATTAAATAAACGATTATATTAATAACATATTTTAATATATGACAAAAAAAAACTATATATATATATGAAAAAAAATAAAGAAAGGAAAAAAAGAAGAGTAACATAAAATTAACGAAATATTATTATTATTATTGTTATTTATTATTATTATTTGAATAATATAAACGACTGCGTAATGCGATGGGTATGTTTACCCACAAAAATAAAATAAAGAAAAGAGTGGCGCATTTAAAGTGGCATTTTTATTCAAATACACCACCTCCCGCTTCCAGAAAATGCAAAGTGAGCTTGATTTTCTTGCATTAAGACTCAAGAACAATAGCCCAAAAATCTATAAGCGATGAAAAGATCGAACCACCAACCCGAAAAGATCTACCGCAGCGGGTAAAGAACTGCCCAGCGGACTTCCCTGGACCTCCGAACAGTGTTTGCTGCAATTATACGCGCAGTCACTGCCTACCAGAAAAGTCAAGTCGACACTAAATAAAAAAAAAAATAAAATAAAAAAAAAATCTTTTTCTGCTTTGAAATTAATATACAGCAAAATCTATAAACTCTAGAATGGAACGAATTCTGCAAAGTATTGAACGAAATAAAACATCAATTCGACAAAACGCATAAGTCGTTATCACAGAACAGGCCAGTTCAAAAGGCAACTGTGAACAAACACGCAACTGTTTTGATAGAGTGTTTCAACCAAGCACGCTCGATAATATACGAAAATAGGGAACGACTAAATAAGAAACATTGGACAGAAGTATCAGGATTCCTGAATAGGTTCCGAAAACACTTACTGTCTATAAAAGAAAAGTTCAAGTTGGAAATTTTAATTCCAAACATTTTAAACACACAATTAACACTTCAGACAGGCGAAGTTTCTGAGCCAGCTGAACTAGAAACTCAAGACCTCGGAACTGAGGCT
>VNJU01009276.1:0-69080 GCA_008042675.1 Drosophila seguyi | reverse complement strand
CAATCTACTGTATTCACAGCCGAGGCCCAAGCCATCTTAAATGCTTGCAAAATAGCGGAATCGTGCAGGGAACGTCATGTGATCTTCACAGACAGCCTGTCAACAATCATGGCCATCCAAAACCTTAACTCCAAAAACCAGTTAATTGCCAAAATTCGTGGCTTGCTCACCAAGAAATACGGGCACATAACCATATTCTGGGTTCCCAGTCACATGGGTATAGTGGGGAACGAATACGCAGATGGAGCGGCCCAATATGCTTCAAGGGCCCCCATTTTAGTTACACCATCACTAGAAGACTCAAGCTTAAAACGTGAAATACATCATCACATAAAACAATTAAGGGGAGTCAGCTGGACACCCTTCTCCCATTGGTATAAGCAATTCAACAACGATCTTCGTAGCATAGTGATACCTCCCAATATAACCAAACCAAAATGGTCAACATACATTCGACTTCGAATAGGGCACACCTCGCTTACACACGAACATCTTTTAACAAGATCCAACCCGCCCTCATGCTCCTGCGGCTCTACCCTTTCAGTTCAACACATACTTGCGGAATGCCCACAACTGGATAGCATTAGAACCCGAATTTTTTCCACTACATCACTCATACCAGCTCTTTCTATCCCCACAACTGACAACATTGATAAAATCTACGAATTTATGAAATTAAGTAACCTAGCACATAAAATCTAACCAAAATGAACAGAGTCGAAGGTCTTAGTTACTAGAACTCAAATACACCCACCTACCCATTAGACTTAATATTGTACATATCATGTCTAACCTTATAAAATAAAAAAATAAAAAAATAAAAAAAAAAATAATGTGAAAAACACTCGTTATCCACTGAATGTTATTTACTTAAAGTGTTATTCACCAGCCGGTCAGCCAGGTGTTTCACCCCGCCTATTTTCTGAGGCCAGCACTCTTTTGTATGTGTTACCATCTCTTGCTTTGTCGCTTTTCGGCGAAGAAGAAAAGCGGGATGAAAAAGTGGAGGAAGAGATAGAAGTGACACTCAACTTTGCCATGTGAAGCAAATAAATCATCGTAAGTTTTCCGCCGGTGTAAAGGGCATCCCTCTCTTCCGGTCTGCTCTCACGTTAATTCAATTTAAAGGAAAAGAAAAAACTTTATCGTGCAGTTTCCCTTTCCATTTTGTAGGGTTTTTTTGCCGACTTTTTATGCTACGAAGGTTTTGCTTTGTCGCTTCATTTTGCGCAAACTTTGCAGTTCCACAAAAGTTGACACGTCATCAACACAAAGAAGTTCTCGTCTCGCCCACTGCCACTCCCCTTGCCAGCCTTTTCCGAACAAGCCAAATTTTCTATTGAAAATGAAATGCATAAAGCACAAGTCACTCGGCAGATCTTTTAAAAAAATATTATTTTTATGTATACAACCGCTCTCCGAATGCTCTTTAATTCTACTACATTCTTATCGGATAGTACTGTCACTTGAAACTATTTTATTTTAATATACATCAAATATATCTATGCTAAAAAATCCAAATTTTCGAAGATTCGGAGACTTTATGTTGCTTTCCTTAGTTTTACTGGTACATTTTTCTAAAAGTTATCTGGAATAATATGAATTTCTAGGGGAAAACTTGGATATGATGCTTGGTTAAAAATATCACGTTCAATGACATAATTTTTTTTAAAGTCAGAATATATGGCACTTAATTTTAGAATATCGATATGATCTTATAAATTTATTTCTCTATTTTTCCTTCGAAGATTTTTTGAACTAAAATTATAAAACGTTTGCATATTAAAGTATATAAAGTTTAATTGAAAACATACTCGGTTTAAGACATCAAGTAAAATATCGCATCGTGTATCATCATATATCTGTCCAAATACCGATACGGGATGGGTGTAGCAATATTTTCTGCCCTAATCCTTAGCCTAGAGACTAGCGGCTTAAATATTATTGTAATTGTAATTGTAATGAATAAAAAAATTAAATTTTAAGAAAAATACAATAGGTTATTTTCGGATGTGAAAAACTTTTGGTAACTCTCTCCTGGAAGAGTATGCGAATGGGAAAATATGAGGAAAAACAACAATGCTCAAGGACAAAATGATGTTGGTTAAACTTGAGCTTGAAATTTGTGCGAGGTCTTCATGGGGTTCCCCTCTCCCCATCTGTGAGATTGTACTATTATAAATCCACAATCCAGCAATTTGCTCCGGCTCTTTGGAGCTTTTTGTTTCGATTTACTTGGCATGCATGCTGCCCAAGACCTCCGAGGACCTCGCCCTCGATTGATGCGAAAGTTATGTGAAAAGTTTTGATTTGTTTTAGTAAATTTATTTCACAATGGAAATTCTCTGCTCGAGAAGCCGGAAAACCAACTCTTCAAATTAACTGAAATTCGAACTGAGTTGTATTTTTATTTGTGTCAATATCTCGTTCGCACAGTTTTCGTTATACAGTTTATTGTTGTGGGTCTTGTTCTTTATATTTTCTTTACATTTCTCCCCTCTGCGAACCTGAAAGCGTTTAAAGCTTTTCTATTTAGCCCGTTCCCCTACCGGCTTTCCGGTTCCTCTCCTTCATTTTCCCTCACAAGTTTTCCGTTATAAACTTGAGTTATAATTGAAAATATTGTTGTGAGTGTGTCTGGGTATTTCTCCCGCCGCTCCTCAACTGCTCTCCGGTACATCTTCATATTCCAACCGTTGTTGATTTTATTGGGGTTCACTTGAGGAGCAGCTGTGTTTTGGTTTTAATTAAATTTTCCTGTCCACAAAAGTTTAAATAGGTAACATGTTGAGAAATGAGTGTGTAAACAGAAATCATTTGTTTACGCAAAAGTTTTTTGGGCGCCAGGCAATGGAGTGCCACAAAGGAGCGCAATAGGAAATAGAAAATATAGATTTGACAAACGGCCTGGAGCGGAATAACCGCAGGAATCTGGGTAATGGGAATTATGGTGGCTAGTAAATGAATCGCTTGGGCAGGCACCCCGACAGAGGAGAAGCTTCAAGGACAGTTTCAGGAAACTGAGGGCAGCAGGCCCAATAGGAAGTCTAGTTTTAATGTACCTAGTAATATCTCTAGTATGAAACACAATTAATATAACTTAGCTCTCTTTTTCATATATATATACCCAATTGTATTCTTAGCCTTCTTATAATATATTTCCTTCATGCAGCAAGTGTTTTCGGTTGATTAATTAAGAAACTGATTTCAATTCAATTAGTTCCATGTATTCTGATTATTTACCGTTAGACAAAATTTCTCAAATATATATATTTGTACACCTCCTCAAGGTCAGTAGGTAATTAACGAAGACTGCACCTTTGGTTGTCCAAAAACTTGGACCATATGTGATGTTTACGTCAGCTCATAAATTATTGTCGGATACAAGAGAAAATTTAATTAATTAATGAAAGCACTTAAGTTTTTATATTACAAGTTGGTTGGGCTTTTAATTTGGGAACTTTTTTTGATATTCGCATAAAGTAATCAAATCTTTAAGAGGCATCAGGTAACCAATTACAGAACTATTTTTCAGTCAACGCCAAACATTCGTTTCTATGTAATTAACATTGATTGAAATTTCAATTTGGCAATCGCATTTCAATCAGGCATCTGTTTTGTCTTTCCGTTCCGACCATTTAATTAAGAACAAAGCCTTTTCGAACATTTTAGGCCATGACTTTTGCCGGCTTTGGGTCGGCTTCTTTTGACCAGGCAAATATCGTTTTAATAAAACGGCAGCCCAGCCAGACAAACTTGCAACAAAGAAATCTTCTTCAACCGGGAAAGTAACTAAAAACCCAGCCAAAACTAAACTAAATGCAGACATAAATATTTTATGCTTAAAGCAAGAAACTTTTGCAATTTGACTGCTGCTCCAGCAACTGCTGCTGATGTTGCTCCTGCTGCTGTTGCAGTTGCAGTTGCAGTTGCCAAAAACCCCGACATACAACCAGGCCAACAATGTGGCAGCCGGCTTAGCTGCTTGGCCCTTTTCCCCTCTCAGCCATTTCCCTCCTCGGAGCCCTCTTTTTTCTGGTTCTCGGGCTTGGGCAAAATCTAAACATAAGTTAGCATTTAAGTTGGCGCAGGGCGCAAAAGCATAAAATACGCACCACTACACACATGGAGGGGAACCGCAGCTACACTGGAACTTCTGTACATGCTTTTAATGTAAGAAATAAGAAACAACAAATTTTAAAAAAAATTTTAACGTAAGGAAATAAATATTTTTAATATCTTTAGGACTTCCAAAATAAAGTAAAGTAAAGTGCTTTACACTTGTAAGTTTTTTCTTGTATGATGTATTTATCTAGTTATTTGAAATGTATAATTTTTTATTAATCACTTTTTGTTAAGATATTTTAATACTTATTAGCTACTAGACTATAAAAGTTTTCGTCTCTAATGCTTATTTCTGTATTTGCAAAATTATCCTTTAAGTGAACCTTAACTTCTAAGTCTATTTCCGTTCTAAGCAATGTAATATTTCATTATAGCCACCTTTCTAAGATTAAAACCTTCGGTTTCATATTTTTTTAATCAAATTTAAGATGTTTTTTTCTGAGTGCAGCCACGCCCCATCGTTTTGGATCCTGTCCCGTCGTCGAAGGGAGATGTGGAGTTGTCTTGGCCCACTGGAGATTCCCAGGGCCATGTCTAAAGCACTGCACTGTGGACTGTGGCATTCTGGCATTGGAGCATACACAACAGGTACAAACAAAACAATCCCGCATGTGGCAAGTCAATTAAAACTTGCCCTTTTCTGCCAGCGGCTGGGCTTTCCACAGTTGAAAATATGTTATTAGCCGAATGAGTGGCAAGGGAAAATTGAAATGCTGAGCTGAATTCCTAATTGACTTAAGCTGTGACAGGAAGTAGGGATCGTGCTATAATTACAAAATTCGAGATCATAGTTTTAAGAACAAAAGGAACACATTTAAAAAATATATATATTTTTCAATAAAAATATTAAATTGACTTGGAAAGGAAAAATGCTTACTTTAAAGCTAATGGTATTGCCTATAAATTTACAGATTTAAGTGAAAAATGCATTTTCTCTTGAAAATAAAGAGGACTTTGGCATTTCTTGTCTTAATTTTTTGGTTTGTCCCCTCCGTTTTTTTTTTATCCATAGTTGCTCGGTGGCCATATTCTCCAAGTTCTTTCAAGCGAAGCAGGAACTGGGCAGGGGGCCACACCAGCAAGGGGGAGAAAAATCCATTACATTGGCCATAGAGCGACGTGGCATTGAATAATTTATAGCTTGCCAACTAATTAAAATTTCATGAACACGTCTCGAATGAAATTCAATGAAAACATTTGATTACGATGTTATGGTGAGTTCGTTTGGTCAAATCTTTCATCTCGTCCTTTTATCCTGGGAGCCGCCGTTTGTTCATTTGCTTGCCCCGCATGACATCTAATTTAATTCGAATAAATATTTGGCTTATAGATATTGTGGCAGGAGTTTTCATTATTAGTTCAGAAAATGAGTATGTTTGAATTAAATATCTTATCGAATATATGGTTAGGTTTGGAATATCGAAACTCAAGGTATTATAATTCTCGTATTATCTAAAAAACCGATTAAGACATATAGTTATTTATTTTATTAGTTAGTTATTTTTTTTTTAATATTGGCAATTTTAGAAAACAGCTTTTACTTACTACATAAATATATATTACCAACTCTTATACTTTAAACCAAGCTAAGGCTATATTCCATATGTCACACAAACATATATCGATATGGCTTTCATATGGAATTTCCCGTAAATTATGGAATTAATTTATTTTATAAATATGCTGTTTAGAAATCGAAATTTTCTGACATCCCTAATTTAAATCCCTACTACTTTTATAGTAACTCAATTTTATAACAAGGTGATCTCAATAAACATACGAATTTTTGTTATTGCTTGCTAAGTTTTTAGAGTAGATTTTTCCAATATTGACTTAAACGCCAGCTGGCACTTTAGGCCACCTGTCCGCGGACAATCTGGCCAATCAATTTCAATGCCGGCAATTTGTTCGGCATTGTCATAAACGGCACTAATGCTCGGCTCCCGGTTCCTGGCAGAGATTGGCCCGAACCATGGCTACCATGACCACCTGTCAATTATTTTAACAAGACGAAACGCATCAACTGCGGACTTTATTGGGCCGGCATGGAGCTTAGACGGGCTTGCCGAGTGCCGAGGGGAAATGTATGCAATGTGCCGGCCATTCCGCTTTATCCACCTGAGGTGCACGGATCCCTCCGCAGACAGATTTTGTTTGATATGAATACATATTGAATACGTATTGTGCCTCGCATGTGCTGGCCCGAAAAAAGCCATCAGCCAGTAAGGAAAGTGGAAACAGAAGGGCAGGGCAAATCCCCTTTGCGTTGAAATGGCTTAATGTCACATTGTTTCATGCGGTCTTGTCACGTCTTTTTTGTGCCCTGAGTTACATTTTGGGGTATATCGGTTTTCTATTTGATGTATTATAAAATTTGTAACTGCAATTAAGTGTTTATTAAAATATGTGAGAGGGTTTACCGCCAGTAAAGTATATTTCTTAGGTGAATAAAATTGAGCTTGCGTTTGCATTAAATTTAATATGAAAACTGGATGATTTTGTTTGCAATCTTCAAGCAGCTTTTACATAATGATCATCTTGAATAGCTCCCAGAGTTTTATTTAAATATTTTTCCGCCTGAAATTTAGGGTACTCCGGGTGCCATTGTTCGCCCGGACCAACCATTGTCCATCAGTCAAATGTATATCGATTTCTCTCGCCGCCTTTTTGTCCCCCGTGCACAGTGTCCTCCTGCTGGCATTAGTTTTTGCCAATCAACACGCCCCAAATAGCTTGTCAATTATTTGCCAATTTCGAATCCCGAAACCGGGTGACAATGGGATTTGCTTCGTTTCATTTAATATTTCCGATGCCAGCAGACAGAGCTGGGATCTTGGTTGGGGGCCACGCGGCGTGGTTCGGAGCTAGCGGCCCGCAGCTGTTATAAATAAAGATTTTCGACGGCCATTTAATTCATTCAAAATAGTCGTTTCCGTGAGCTTTGGCCCCCGGCCCGGTCTCCGGGACCACCCCGCCCATTTCAATTAAAATGCCAAACTTATTTATATTTCGCCGCCCGATGTAATCGTCGTCATGGGGATCACCATCAACTGCCTATCGATGGCAGGCGGCGGCGGCGTGTCATGCAAATTGAAAATTAGCTGCTGTAAGCCTTTGACCCCACCCCCACCCATTCTGGCCGGTGGACAGGACTAATTGTCCTGCCCCTGCCATCGCGCCCCGCTGCCGAAAGGATTGACAATTGTGTGTTTTGCTTATATTTCCTTCTGACAGCGGCAGGAAAAACGACACAATCGACAGCTGATTTATTGAGTTGTTTAGGTTGTCCGATTGCGTTTGACGTTCAACGGGGAAGGAAGAGATTCCAATTTTTGTTTGCTGGATTAGCTGGTTCTGAGAGCAGATTTAAATTCATTCTTTGAAATGTATTATTATTAGTTGAAGTCAAATGTATTTTACAGATGCAATTTCAAGGAAAATTAATATTATTTCATTAAAAAGCTAATAATAAAAACCATAATAAAATAAATTCGACTGCAAAGGAATCGTATTATTCTTTATTCTCTCTCTGACTGTAGGGATTCATGAAAGTCCTTTAAACAAGTGCTGCTTCAATCTATTTAGTTTCCCTTTCACCATTTAGATATTTTCCCAATATAAATTCGAAATATTTACCCATCTAATCGTATATCGTATCGCACACCAAATCACAACACCTTGGCCCTGTAATCGAGTCCGGTAAACAAAGAGAAGAAGCCAAGCTGACCACAAAGCCAGCACATATTCTCTGTCCTGTTACTTCCGTCTGGTTCCCTTCGAGCCCCTATCAACAATGAAGTAATTGAAAAAATAACTTGGACCATGCCAATGCTCTGGCGTTAAAAAATATGTGCCCTGGCCTGCTTCATGCCTTACAGCTGGGTCTGCGAAATGCGCAAGGACTCGGGGTATGGCAGCAACTCGATGCCCAGGATAGTGGTTCCTCGTTGGTCACTTTGGCTCGTTGAGAAATTGACATTTAAACATGAAACTCCGGCAAAAGTCGATGCAATGACAATGGCTGGGGCACTTTTGGGAGTGGCGTCGTGCGGAGTGTGTCCTTCCCGATGTCCTGGCAATCCCTGCTCGACTGCAATCTCAGCACCGCCTGACTGGTCGGGGCAAACTTTAGATGCGTTCTGCTCAAGAAAGAAATTGAAAATATATATCCCAATGTACGTTCGGGGTTCGACTGCTTCCCATATGGCTGCCTGTCCATCCAGCTGTCCCGCTGTCCCGCTGTCCCGCTGTCCTGCTGTCGGCGTGCACTTATCGATTGCTCATATGCGCTGCAGGAGTGTTTGAAAAGAAAACTTGAATCAAATATCCCGCAAAAAATAGGGCCAGGAATCACACATTTTTTAAGAACTGGCGAGGGAGGGGGAACCCATTAACACTAATCGCTTCCCCACAGACACATAAACAATTTATCTGACACACTCGCTCGCACACATATGCGCCGAGTCCTTTTCTGCACGGTGGCCGCAAGATCGAAGCCAGACTCTGGGTTTTTCTGTGGGATATTTTGCTTACGCTGCCGAAAATTTATCACGTTAACCTTTGGGAAATGCTCATATAATTTATCTTCAAGAAAGTAAATTTTCCCCCCAAAAGCGGAGAGCCAGCGTCTTCAAGGAGGCGACTGGAAAAGTTTTCCAACTGTGGCTGCTTTCCTCACAAATATACTCAGGGGTCCCAGTCGCTGCGCTGTGTGTGTGTGTGTGAGTTACAAAAGGTAAAAAATGGCTCCGAGTTTAAAAACAAGGCTGCTGCTACGCCTGTGTTTGTGGACGAACCTTTTGGAATCGCACTCCCGAACATTGAGTGGGTAAAAAATTAGGTTAATTTTGGGTGTGCTATGGATTGATGGGCTCCATCCAAAGGCACTTGGCAAATAATTAATAAACAACAGAAGTTTGATGCTAAACTTGCTAAGAAAGGCTTCATCCTAAATAACCTAATGTTTGGGTCGAAAGGTGAGAATATTTACAATGGAGTTAGTAGTGTTACGTATTTCATATTTCATATTTTCACTTTTTAGTTCTTTAACTATACGGTCTTTCTAATACGTTTTGCATTCGCATAATTAGAAAAAGGTCTTAAATTTTTTCTTAAAACCTCCCATTTTATTCCTTGGGTCCTCGCTTAATATACTTTCATTGCAAACTTGTGCGCTTCCCTCGGTTTTTCAGTGCTGCTATTTTTTCCGAACATTTCTTCATTGCTCACCACATTGTCGTCGCTTCATTAAGAAAGTTTTTCTTTACAGTTTTCCTAACATAAATGCTGAAAACTTAATTTCTTCTAAGTGAACTTGTTAAGTTTTACTCGCCGTTGCCTCCCCCTTTCGTTTGCGTCTCGTCCTTGTTTTATTTTTTGTTCCCAACTGCAGTCTGGGGGTCTCTGGTGGAAACTGCAGGGTTTGGTTCGCCCGCGGCTGTCGCTGACACTTTGCTGCCCACATCTCGTGTTATTCTGTGACGCGGGCAGCTTTAAGCGCATTAAAATGGGAACAATTTGGCGGCTAGGAACAAGGTCCAGGAAATTTTTAATTTGGTCTTACAGAATTATAATAAATATAATTAAATATTGTCTACTCAAAGGCACAACTTTATAGGAAGTCTGTTAATAACCCGCCTTAGATTCATAGGTTCCCAGGCAAAAAACCTCATGAGTACCTGCATTCTTTTCATAATAAATGTCAACCTACAAATCAAGAATGTTTAAACATTCTTTCTTCCACATTCCAGAGGAAAAACTGCAAGTGCATGTCAATGTCATTGCCAATGTTCATTTTAGTAAGTCAACAAAAATACCCATGTTTCACCAAAGTGCCACAATTAAGTGGTTAAACATGACTGAAGTTTAATGAAACACTTTTGCTGACTTCAACGGCAGACATTGAAAAGTGCATCAAATTTCAATTAAATCAGACACACATCAGCACTTCATAAACCTGAATTGAGTTCGGGCAGGTCAGAGGCGAGCAGGCCGAAACCCGATCCGGCCAGACACTGCCATCGCAGACTGTGGAGCCAGGTTAGCAGTCGATGAGCATTCAGTCAAGTTAAATGAACCGCATCTATTGACTATCTCCCTCGCTGTAGCACAGTGGCAGGAAGCCATTAAAAAATACAAAATATATAGTAGTTCAAATTGTTGTTTATATTAAACTCTAAAATATTGCGAGGATATGAAAACTTTTCAACAAAGTTTAGTTCAAAAAACCCTCGTGGGCTTTCCATCTTGAAAAGGCATAATTATAAAAATTATACTTATATCCTGATTTTCCGATATGAAATTGAGAGTCAATTCATGCACGGATTTCCCAAGTCAGCTCAACCCACTGTGCGTGGTCGATTGCCGAGAATCAAACGACGGCTATGGCAAATTTTGCTTTTGAAGGCAACATAAATTTTTCAAACGATTGACTCAGCAAAATGACCATGAATGTGTGACATCAGCAGCGGATGGGGGCTAGCCCCCGCTTCCCTTTCCCCTTTTCCAACTCACCCCTCCCTCCACCATCATCATCATTATCGTCCTGCGACAGCACAAACGGGCTGAGCGAGACAGAGCACGCAGGGCAGAGGGCATCCTGTACCATGGGAGACAGCAAATATCCAGAGGTAAACACGTGCATTGCCAGCTTCCGTTATCAGTCAGCTTGTTTGCCAGACAGCCGGGCCATTTCCAACGGACACGCCCACCTGGCTGACATGCCCCACGCCACGCCCCCAGACACACAGCGTCTACCCCACCGCCCAGCCCACTCGCCCATATTTGTCTGCTTATTGACGCTTTGAAGTCTGTGGAAGTCGTACAATTTTCTCGCCCCTAACAGAGTAGCCGTCTTGACTCCTCTGTTTGCCCGTGTGTTGAAAATTAACTTTGAAAGATTTCCGCTGGCATGAAATTGCTTGACATTGCATTTGCGGTTCAATGGGTTCGATTTCTGGCTTCCATCAAGCGGGCGCTGGTCCGAATATGTTAAACGGTGTCTGAGCCGGGCACACAGTGCGTATGATTGATTTTAATTTGACAGTAATGCCAGCTTTGAGAATATGGAATTCTCACATTCAAGTTTACAGAAACTCGATTTTATAAAGAGGCCAGATACAATATAAAGGAAACCCTTTCTAAAAGCTTAATTTAAAATATGAAATAAAACAAAAGATATGCTTGCTTTAATGGGTAATTGTATCGTTAGGAAAATAATTTAGTAATTCAATATATTTCCAGTATTTCAGCATTTACTTATATCGTATTTAATACAATTTACGAATTGGTAACCGCTTGAAGGCAAAACTAATAAAAATAAGCTGAAATTTTGAATTATTACTCCAATTAAATTACAAAATAAAATTTAAATGTTCTCTTTAGTTAGCCCAAGGTTGTCCTGACGGCACAAATGTGGTGGCATATAATAAAACGTGCACTAAATATTTATGAATGTTTATTTTACGACACCTTTGGAACATACAAGCTGCAACAATACGCTGACCCCAAGCGAAAAAAAAAACGGAAGCAGAAAACTGGACAACAGGGACTCCCTTCTATAATTTAAGCCAAGGAAGACACACGGAAAAAGAGGAAAAATTAACATAAAGCGTGGAATGTTGTCTGGCAACAGAAAACAAGGACAACCAAACAAAAAGAAAATCACGTTTTGTAATTACACAGAGGAGAATAAACAGGCGGAGAATAGGAGTGGTAGATGCCATCCTTGAGAATCTTTTCTGAAAAACAGGCGGCACTACTGGTGACCACCGGTCCTTGTTTATTTGGGTAACCAAAACAAAACAGAGCACAGAACTGAAGTGAAAATGAAACAAAATAATTAAAAATCGTGTGCTGAGGTTGATTTCCCAACATGGCGAGCACAGTGCACTGAACCGGGCCTCGGTATTGTCGCCAGTCCGAAATTGCTTATGAATTGTAAACAGGAAAGCCCTGCCCCGCCCATGGCAATCGCAGGTGGTGGCCATCTTGTCTGTTTGGTCTACGTGTGAATTATAGCATACTTGCGGGCGCGTGTTTTAAATTATAGTCCTTAAAATTGTGGCGATCCGTGGGGAAGGACAATCCCCCCCACCTCCCAGAAAACAAAAAATACAAGCTTAGGCTTAAGATGTTTCCAAAGACACGAACTGAGAGAGTGCCACAATTGAAATGAAATTCATTTAGAATATATCACAGCATACTTTCAGATGCACCTTTTAATTGATTTCAAATCTATGAGGATTTCTGTGGCTTCCTTGCAAAAACACAATTTATTCTTTGTAGAAAACGCATTCAAATCTAATTTTTGATACAAAAAGAACCAGTAAATAATATACAGTTTTATGTTGCAAAACGAATCTTCATGCACTTTTCGTGCAAAAGGGAGGACAAGAGAACGCCGCAAATAACATAAATGGAGGATTCCAGGCGTAAGCCTCCCGAAAAACAAGTCACGTTTCGAGGCACAAAGCCCACACAGACACAAAAACACACACTCACGCAGTAGCACACAGTTGCAGAGGCCTGCTCGCATAATTTTATTGCATAATTTTAGCACGCGAACATAGTCCACCCCGCAGAGCCCCTCCTAGCCGCCGCAGCGCGCTGCTGTGTGGTGCAAACTAAGCGCAACTCATAAATACGCCTAGAAATATGCTGCAATATTTTTGCAGCAGCCGCTCGCACAGACAATTCGCACTACTTTTCTCATTACAAATTGGATTTTGCAGTCACATTTTGCTTATTAGGTTCAAAATCCATGCAAATTTCTTTCTTTGCAGTAGTTTCAGCCGAAATAGGGCTGCATATCCTTTGTGCTGTTGCGATTCCAGGCAACACTGAACGAATTTGGAAGGACATAAGGAAATCTATTTTTGTCGAATGTATCCATGTAATTAATCTATTTTTAGAGGCCATATAAATACAAAATATATATATAAAAATTCACTAAGACCAGGGCTTGAACCTACAAATCTAAATATTTTCCTCGGCTTCCTGAAATATTTTTGACCAAAGATGATTTTGGTCACTTGGTACATTTTAAAAAATTATTATTTTAAGGTCTTCTACTTTAACAATCGAAAAAACGCTTCTTAATGTGCACCTTTGACGCAAAAATAATCATTTACAATCATTTAAAATCTAGTTGATGGATAGTTAGGAGGATCTACACATATATAGAAAATAGATTATTATATATTACATATTTAGGCGATTTCTCGCAGTCTACCTTTTTGTGTCGTGGGGAGAGCGGCCTTGGTAGCATCTTATTACTATTGCCCACAGATAACTGTAGATGCCGGCAAACTACAAACAAATAAAAACAACAGGCAGCACAACAGTATAGAGAGGCGGCGGGTGCCGAGTTTATTGTGTAAATATAATTCAGTTTTCTTTTCTCTTTGGCCGCTTTTTCCAGCCTCCGTCTCTGTCTGTCCCAGTCTCCCTCTCTCTCGCTTGCTCTCCCTCACTCTCGCTTGCAAATTAGCTGTGTGCAACGTGATAATGCCATTTCTGTAAATTTCGCCAGCTTACAAAGTGCGCTGGGGAACTTTTTTGTCTGCAAAAGTCTAGATTATGTAATCATGCCTGTGCTGGGTCCCCGGCAGATGGGAACATTGGTGCAGGCTCAGTGCAGCTTAATACAAAATACTCCATAAACCGTTTTGAAGCTATTTTTGGAGCCATTTTTAGGCCCACCTTAAAGTATATTTATCTGGGAAACTAGATTACAAACATATATGATTTTTGTATTAAGGTATATAGTTGCTTAGAAAATATAGTAGAAATTTGCACATATGTGGCTATAGCTGAAATTGACTTTGACAGAAGTGAATTCCTTGCTAGCTTATCGGTCCTGACGGAATGGACCCGGAACGTATTTACCTCCGATGTATCGTACTCCAAAAAGTACCTGAAAGAATGTAATTAAAGCGGGACGTGCCAAGAAGTGCATTTTAAATACTCACTTTTTGTTCTTCGCAGCAAACTTCTGTTCTACTTGAGCACCTATACGCGGTGATTGTCTCTAATTTTCGGGGACAATAGGGAGCTGGAACACATTGATATATCTTATTATTCGGGCAGTGCGGTCTTACGGACTGACCGATTCCTGGAAAGGCAAAGATCACAAAGAGAAATGCCCAAATCGGTGCCATCGTACTCTTGAAAATCCCTAGCTTAAATGACGCTCTTATATAGCTTACAGCAGACTCAAGCCGCGAGCCTTATCTGTTGTGAACCCAGAGTCAAGTCTGATTTATTACGAAAACCTAGATTAAACGAGACAGTCTGTATTGTTTAGTCTTATTGTGGTTTTTATTGGTGTGTATAAATTTATAAAGCTTTGAAATGGTAAATAATTGAACTTAAAATTTGCTAAACAAACAAGAACTTGCAAAGATCAACACTTTTACATAATTAAGCACTTTTTGCTTCTCGGCGGGTCCCTCTTTGGTAGCGAGTCAGTGTTGATGTCCGGATTCTCTGCCGGCGGTGGATCCTGATCGTTGGTCTCTCTAATCCCGGCTCGAATCGGTTCAATGTTTTCCTGTGGGTTTCCCTGGCCGTGGCTAGCAGTGCCCGCGACAGATACCTGTTGAAGTTGATCCAAGTTAAGAAGGAGGAATCCAATCGGAGCCACCTCGAACTGTATGTATTTAAGTTTTAGAGGATGGGACGGGGAGAGCTCGGTGTTTCCCCTGGCATCTCGTTTTCGCTTAAGCGAACTGGAAGAGTTGCCGGCTTTCGGATTTGTGGCATTGTTTAAGGAGGCTTCTGCTTTTGGTTTTGGAGTGTCATTTTTTGGCTTATCCACTTTCGGTTTTGGGGTATAATTTTTTGGCTCAACCTCTTTCGGTTTTGGGGTATAATTTTTTGGCTTATCCACTTTCGGTTTTCCGATATAATTTTTTGGGCCATCCGCTTTCAGCTTCGGAACTTGTTCCTTAGGGCGTTCCTTAGAATACCTGGCACCGTTGACTGAAACCTGTAAAATCAGAGAAATCGATTGGTTTCTGACCGTCTTTGCAGTCGCATCAGAGCTCACCGAGGAGATTGCGCGGCGTCCCGAGATTTGGGCGAAAGTTCTGGGCACTCGGTGAACCAAGGAACTGTTGGCTACATCGGTAGTTCGCGAGGTCGGTCGCACTACTGCCATTGCTGGTGCCGGCACCGACGACGACGTTGAGGATGACACTGCATTCTCCCTGATCACCAGCGGTGGGGATGACGGCAATTCTGCGGTGTCCATGCGGCTTCTGCGATCTGGTGTAGAGGCGGCCATTGGCTGGCCACTGATGACGGATGGTCTAGCAGTAGCACGTCTAGCTTGCTTTTCGCTGCTTTTGGAATACGGCTTCATATTCGAAAAAGGGTAACAGATTTTTTTAAACAGATTTTTTAGCTGAACGTCAGGCTTTTGCTGCCTTCCAGTTGCAAGTGAAAATTTATGAGTAATTTCCTGTGAAAGCCTTAAATTAAAATGTCAGGGCATACTTGTTTGGGAAAAACGGTGACCCTCTTAATTATATTTCCAGACATTCCAAGCCCGACATTATCAACAAATGTGAAATGACACAATGTAGCAAAATGCAGCAATGTATTGCATGGTAATTTTATGTACAAATGTCAGGCAAAACAGAATCCTTGGATCTAATGTTAAATAAATATAATAGCGGTATTGCTTTAAGTTAAAAACACAGAAGATATTAGATTTGCAATAATTACTTTCTGGACAAATTATGAAATTATCAATATTATTAGGTTTTAAAGAGTAACAATAAAAATATTAAGCAATACTTTAATATTATGTAAGACAAATTAAACAAGTCCAAATAATTGCGGTGTCGCATTTTATTTGAAGACCGCTTTGGGTTCGAAAAACGGAAGATATTAATTAAATTTAATGTCTGTCTGGAGGAGCGGCAACGGCTACTGCCACGCAAAAGAGCGCCGAGTAACGAGAACCCATGGAAATAACCGCTGCGAAAACTTTGCCAGCTGTATTGCATTACGCCTTTAATTTCATTACAGGCCCGGGGGAAGCCCCGCCCGTTTTCTGCGTCGCCCCATAAAACCGAGCGAAACACTTGTAAAGTCTGCCGAGTAGCCACGGGAAAGTAGATACAGTCTCATGTTCCGTGGCGCCACCTCGCTCATTGCAGCAGCCCAGCAGGGGGTTCGGCGTGGCTGTGGATCCGGGAAGCCAGCAGGATCGGGCGGCGCTCGACGGACTGGAGTTTATTATTTAATACTTTGAACGTCATGAGTTGAAATTAGCAGCCATAAATCAATGAAACGACCCGCACAAGTCCACAATTAGCCAAGGCGAGCGCGACAAACGCTCCGTGTTACATGAACTAGCTTACGGAGCTAATTAATTCTTATGTTCTCCCGCTAAGACGCAGTTTAGTGTTGCAAAGAATATTTTTGAGTATGAGTGCGGCATAAGGAATGCTGTCTTAAAGTTGCAAAATTGCCAGGTCTTAGCGAATGCGCATAATTACTTCCTACTTCGAGCGGAAAGAGTTAAGCCTTAAAGTTTACGAAAATCCTTACAAAGTTTTTAAACAAATAATAGGGCCAAAGGCACATCAACATGTCTTGCAAAAATTTGTTAAGATTATAGTAAACGGATTTTTATTTATTAGAAGTTTTAATAATTTTAGTATTTCATATAAACGAAGTTGTAGGTTTTAAAAGACTCTTCCAAAGACTCTTTTATTCTGCTTCTAGGCTCTTAATAATACGTTAACACCAATAACGCAGAACGTACGTATACATCGCCTTAGCTCGAACTATTTCGTTTGTTTTTAACAGCTTTTTGTCGGAATTTATTTAAAAATAAAGAATATGTACGAAAATTAGCACTTTGAACAAACAACGAAAGCCTGATGCTATCAGCCATTAAACAGTTACCATGGATTGTATTCCTTGGGATCCTCTACGGAATACAACACTATGGCGAGTTATGCATATTACAGATTATATTGTCTTTGGTCTTACTGTCAACGACTAATTATAAATGTGCCCAAATCGGGCTTAGAATACGAAACGAATGTGAATTTCAATTTTGCAGTTGAACTTTCGGCGCAATTGCTTAACTAATTCCCATGGCCTTTTCAACGAGAATGAGTTAGGCAAACAGAATGCGGCAACTTTCCTCGCTACATTCCACATTCGGTGGAATAGACAAGGCAAACAGCAGAGCCCGGGAAAACTTCGCAGGACAAGACGCAGCGCAAGGACACGGGTGGTGCTCCAAGGCCGGGGCTCCCGGAATGTGTTTGCAGGGGTGTCCGGAGAGGGGACTACGACCGGCAGCATGTTGGAGCGTTCTGCGTGACGGTTACAGCATGGCAAACAAGAGGGGGCACTAGTCGCAGTCGCACTGGTAAAGTTCCACAACTAATCCTGACTGATGTTGCGACAATATATACAAGCCGGCATCTGGATACACACTTTTATACAGTATACGAATATCTATATACACATATAGATGCTGGTATGTATGGAGTGGCACAACACATGCTTCAGATGCTTCGCAGCTACGCCCTGCCGCCTTCTTTCAGGCTTGCAATTTGTGCCGAAGATTTATGCGTTAGCGCAAAAGTTGCATTTCAAATGGATTTATATAAAAAATAAGGACATAATAACACAAGGGAGGAGCATCACTTTTGCAGAGGGTTCAAGGCGAATGCGTGGCACGTGAGACTCGCAGTTCCTAATCAGCGAAAGGCTGAAGAAGGGGATTTATCAGCAAAATGAGTTAAAGGAATGGATAAGTCTATCTAAAATCTAAGTGGCAAAGAATTGTATAAATACGTGTTAGAATACCAAGGCTTATATTAAAACTTACACTAATATTTATTCAGCCAATAGCTGTCCACATGCTTACGTAATCTATTTTATGCCTGACATCTCATGTTTGTTTTTTCGCATTTATTTGACCTGCTAATTACCTTATATTGTTTCAATAATAAAACTAATTTTTATTGTTTGCGCACGCCGATCGGACTGCCACTTAATATGAGTATTTTAATTTTGGCGAGAATTTTTACACGTTGAAGCTGAAATTTATTTAATGCTGACAGCCACAAAAATTATACCAATTGGCCGTATTAATTAGGCGTAAAACGAACCGTGCGACCCGGGACCATTAAGCAAATTAGTTAGCTAACCTTAATTCGAAGTAAACAATGAATATAATGTGCCCGGCTGATTGATAATTTCCAATTTAATTGGATTTACTAATGTGCAAGAAAGGACCATGTATAAGTTTACAGCTATAAATAAAACAAGAGTCCGGAGAACTTTCCAAAAATGATTGAATGTGTTTTCAAAGTCACAGCTGTGGCTACAAGTTCACCGCACTTTCCACATCCTTTTCCCGATATGCAAGTGTTGGTGTGAATGTGGGCGAAAAAGTTCGAGTTCGAGTTTTGAGTAATTCAGCGACACAGTGAACACATTTTCCGCCCAGCCAACGAAATGACAAACTTTGTACTGGGGACCTTAAGGTGGGTGTACTTCCGCCTCAACACAACATAGTTGTCGTCTCCGCTTCTTTGCTTCTATTTTATTTGGCACTGAAAAAGAAAACTATTAACTGTAAATAATTGAAAGAAAGAAAGTCGAAATACATCCTTAAAAATATTGCTTTGAAATTAATTGTCTTGCTATTTTTATATTTATTTACAGAGACAGAAAATAGATAACTATTTTCAAATATCGAAATACTATATATTTTATGCCCGATTTCCCACAGTGAACCTTTCTCTTTCACTCGAGTGTGCTCTCTAGTAGCTGGGGCTTAATTAAGTGCATAAACTTCTAAACGAAAATACACGCGTGTCGTCCCTTTCTATCTGTGTTGCTACACCTTTCCGCCCACGCACTCCCATGGACACATCCTACACGCACACACACACATATGCTTGGGTCCTTTCACTCCTTTTTGTCCCGTCATCAGTTGCTGCTCCTGTCGGCGGCTCCTTTGGGGTAAGTTTTCGGGGCCGACGTATAAATTTGAAACGCTTTACATTGTTTACGTAGTTTGCCATAGTTACAGTCGCAGGCCCCGAGTGCGCCTCTGTGTGGGCGTGCAGGACGAAGTCCTTTGCTAAAGTGTTGCAATTATATTGATTGAATTTTGTGGCAACATCGCCACACTATCGGCAGCATTAGGCATATGCCACCCGAGGGAGGCGTTTCGTGTGGGCGTTCCGGGGGCGTGGTAAACCCTTCATATCAGCGGCAATAACCCATTCATACCTTTCGGCATCTTGGGCTTAATTCTCATCTCAGCGTGGCTCTTCGTCATAATGCACAGGGGGATTTGAGCCAATTGACTGCAAATTCGACAGCAGGATATTGCATTAATCAAGTATGTTTTGGGGACTTAAGTTAATAACCAATTTGTTGACTTTGGGTCAACATTTTCAGACATTTTGGTAGAATAAAGCCTCTTTCTTCTAAGGAAGCAGTAGATTGCGTACTTTAACATTAAGGTTCTGGTAATTTTTATTATGGTAAAGTTAAATATAAAATAAAGTGTAAAATCCCCAGAAGAAAGTATTAAAATTGTGAAAAAATTACGCTTTCTGTCAATTAATGCGAATGCTAAAATTATATTTCGTTTAAATAGGTTTCCATTGCATTCATTCACCTCGTTTGTATTATATATATTTTTTATTACCCATATCCTGTCAGCATTTATGACATTCCATGACTCGGTGTCAAAAATCAGCCAATAAATGGAATATGTGCGGGATCTGAGATATTTTTACAGATTTTCTAATTAAAATTTGTAAGCATGTAAGCTTGCTGACACAGCACCAGCCGGGGGCTAAAATTGAATGCCAATGATAATCACAATATATGTGTATATATATGTAGGTGCAATATGTTTCCAAAAGTGCTTTTGTAGTTTGCATACACAGACTCTAGGACCCACTTTAAACTTAATAAACAAATAAATTAACAGAATTTGCAACAAATCAGCGGCATATTTGGTTAATTTCCAAATATGTCAGCTAACGGGCTATACAACACCATATGCAAACTGCCAAAACTCTGTGCAGGACTTTGCATAATAAAGTGATAAAATATTTATGCAAACACGAGAGTTGTCGGTTCGAAATCTCCCTAAGCGACATTTATCTACTCTATGCTAAATTTATTAAAATTATGACGTTATGGATCTTGCATATGGTAATTAATATCGCTCAAACTAATTATGAAAGATGGTAGGCGCACTCGCAGTTTTTCTTCTACTAATAAACGTTGAATCATACTAAAATATGCCATAATGGATGGGTTATAAACCTGCTGGCAATTTATCCCCCCTGCAAAACACCACTTATCATGGTAAATCGCTTTTATGCTATTTTATTAAGTGTCTTTCTGGCCAATCTGAATAATTGTGCTCGGGATAAACAAATTAAGCCATTCGAAACGAATATTAAATGCAACTTGTTCGTTCGCATTGTTTTTAACCGAATGGCGGGGTACCTTTGCATAAATCGCTCGTTGCAGTTTGTTGTTTATATGTTACAAAGTTAATGACGAGCCAATATTAACCGCTGGTAGCAGGGCATCAATTATTCATAGTTCGGATTCTGTTCGAGGCTAACTCGCAGCTCACCTGGCTGTGATATTTGCATAGGCCGCGCATTTTGTGATTAACAGCAACCCAAATACAATTACGAAAGTCCTGATTGCATATGCATGTGAATGGACTGACGAGTGTACAGTGCTGGGCAGGGCAGGGCAGGGCAGTGAGGTGTATGGCTCAATAATTACGTTGTATTTATTTGAAACAGTTTTCCGATAGTTGCCGCAGGTTAGTCCCACCTTATCCCCGCCCCCTCGCAACATAATCATTGCAATTTATTTTGCTGCTAAAATCTGCGCAAACTATTTGCACAGCACACTCGCAGGATGCTTAGCATGAATTTCTGCAAATTGCACGAGTGCTCATGAACTGGGGGTCGGGTTACTTCATTATATGTAGTTGGATCCAGTGCGGCCATGCAGCGATTCTATCAATCATACGGCATTGTCGAATTCAGTATGAATATTTTGTCGAGTTTGCAGTTTAATTTTATGGTTTTGATTTGTTCAGTTCTCGGATAATGCCTATTATGCTTTCGGTCAGTTCAACATTGCCAGGGCGGGCTAATTAGTCGAATGACGGGTTCAGGCAGCAGACCATTATTATTATAGTTTCGGGTAGGGGATTAAGCTAGGGAGAACGTCAATGGAAAATTATGTTAAACGTATGATACGACTTCTATCAATGTGCTAAACACTTTCTGAAAAGGGCATATAAATTACTGTAGCTTAAAATGAATGGGAATTTAAATTTTAAAAAATACATTAGGCATTTCCAAATCTGAAGTTCTCTTCTGACTGATGATATCTGTGGAATCTGTAATATGGTCTCGATTTCTCGATTTGTGTATATTCGATTAAGCCAAGTACACCTTCAACATTCATTATAAATTAAAAATTATAATTAATTGTAAACAGTTCATATTTCTCCGTATCCTCCGTGTCCTTTATTACTATTTATTGGCTTATGAGTTTGACATAAATGAAGTCGATGCAGACAGAGGCACAGACAGGTTTAGGATCTAAGCAGCTTATGGTACGACAGAGTAACGCGAAACTCCCTTGCGACAGAATTACAAGTATAACATACTTAATATTGTGCACCGAATAGCATGTGAGAAGGCAAAAGGTAAGCGGCCTAAAGACAGCATCAACCGAAATTTTGTACATTTTTCCGTTGAATTTCCCACTTTTGGGCTTAAGGCTGCCGAAGTCCTGCTTGGGGGCACATATTAAGCCGCTTGTGGCCAATTATTCTCACAAACCCCAATTAAATGTTGCCTTTGTCCTTCGGCCATCGAAATCTCTACAAACTTTCGTTATTCACCTGTCGCGTCGGCCCAGCCTTAAACGTTTAATTAATTTTGAAATGAATGCGAAAGTTTCCGACTTTATCTTCGGCCAGGTGATACTTTAAAGAGATAGGGGCCCAGAAACTACGAGTAACTTTTCGGTTGAGTCTTAAGAAGACTTTGGATTACTTTGAGAGCGCGACAGAACTTTTCCCGACATAAATTCCAAAGTAAATTTTTTTCACAACTAAACACTTTGGTGGACTAACTTGCGTTTGAGCCGTTTAAAAAGGGTTTAAGCTTCGGCCTTTTAATTAGAAGGCAGTGGAAGATGGTCATAAAATATGTAGAATTTCAGCCTGACAGTGTTCATTGCTTTGGGGTTGGAGGTTTGAGTGTTTCAAATGCTCTCTGGGCTGACGGAAGGTCACGAAAGGTGGCTTTCGAGAAGACAAAAAAATAATAATTGAATTCTGGAAGAGTTTGTTCTATAACTTTGAATTTCGGTTAAGATTTAAAGAGCAAGATAGCCCATCCGGGAAATATTTGTAAATCTCTTCAAGCTCCAACTGATAGTAATGAAGGACAAGGTTTTTAAGGCTTCCATCAGTATTTTCTCTCCTTGCAGACTGCAGCTCCAAGCTATAATCCTTGTCAACCGATGTGAGCTGCTGTCCCAACTAAAGCTGTTCGATCCGCTGCGGCTGGAAGGCCAGCGAAGCAAATTGTTTTTAATTAAAAGCAAACAATATCAATTCGTTCGACAGTTATCCGGTGATGGTGCCGACACAGCTGGCTGCTCCGGAGACGCCGGCCAGAACCAGGACCTGCCCGGGTGGACAGTGCGTCGGGGAAAGTATTAAGCGGGAGACGAAACGAAATTATCAAGTGGCATCGTTCCGTGCCACTTTGACATGGCCTGTTCATTTGGATCTGAGAGCAAACATTTTGCCACCCGCTGTCCCGGTTCCCGGATTCCCGGATCCCCGAAGATTATTAATTGTCTTGTCTGGCTGAACGGGATTATTTTAAAGTTAATTCGTTGTTCTTTCCTGTAAGTTTGCGCTGCAACTCCTTCGCCTGATATTCGAAACTTTGCTGTGCAGCATTTAATTTGTCTACGATATCGAGAAGTTTGTTCCGAGATTTTTATTCTCTGACTTCCTCCTTTTTATATCGTAAATGAATTGATGAAGTTCCACAAAGTTTTTAACTGCTGTTTATTAGTTTTTACTTTAAATAAACTTTGGCATTCCTGAGCAAACAGCACGAGAATTATACGGATAGTTTAATGTTCAAATTATGAATGTTTCAATGAGGATTTGATCCCAACTTGGAGCCATTTAAGCCCGGACATATTCTGTACGTTATTTTGAAGCCAGCCTTTGCCTTGAAAATGTTGCCACATACACATTCCAAGAAGGGGAATGTGCGGGTGTGTCCGGGGGGGCATCATCAGCATTAGGGGGCAAAAATGCTCATATGCGTGGAAGGAGGCGAGGACACAGTGAGTTCCTCTTGAGGGGCGTTGCCTGGACTCCGTTTCGACTATAACTGCTCCGTATCGCCGCTCTCTGTGTCCAACTATTTATTTTTATGACTTAATGTTGCTTCAGTTTGGTCTGAGTGTGTGCCGTAAATGCTGTCGTACAAATATGTGAAAATTGCTCATTTCAAATGTTCCCGAAAGCAAGAGCGAGGCTGAGGATGTGGATGCGGAATATGTATATATATTCGAGGGGCAAATGTGTGTAGGCAAATTGCCTGTCAAAAATGTTGTAGAAAATTTGTTTCTTTTTATTTTCTGTTTTTGTCGTTTTTTTACTGGCGTACATTGCCTGATGCTTATCAGAAATGTTTGGCGCAATTTTCATAATAAAATTATATGACGTGTTTATTTGCAGTTGGGACTTAAAGGATGCTACACCAATCGATAGATATGGAGTAATTATTAAAGAACGCTAACGAACAACATTAAATTTAAACAAAACTTATACTGACTAATGCAAATAATTAACTAATCCAAAATCTAAGAATTTACTTATTTAGCTTAGAGTTCCTTTTACTTACACTTTTTATTCTTAACTTTTCTGTTACCACAACAAATTTGCAATCAAGTTAGATATTCTGTGTCCTCAGATTGGGTTATTCCCCATGCAAATCAATTACCCGTAAACTTTTGAGTCAACTTTCCACATGTGCTCTTCCTCGCCTGCACCAATAGTAAAAATAATTTCCATATATATGTTGAATTTTGCCGACTTCGGGGACATTAGAGAACGTAATGAGTTCGAAAAGGAAAACTTAAATCAATTAGTCAGCAAACGATGATGAATGAATGGAGCTGGATATTTTTCCTAAAACTTTTCGTTTTAAAGAGCACAGGAAGCAACTTTTGCTCCAATATAAATGGCAAGGCGGTCCCCATTGGGGCGGCAGGAAAGTCTCGCTTGCTGTTGTTTTTCTGCCTATCACGCCTTTTTGTTGGTGGCATTTTCTATTTTTCCGTTGCCCTTCTTTTCTCCCCCTTCAATTTTTCCAGCTCCCGTTGTATGCCATGCAGCTGGATAAGCTCGGTAGCTAGCTAAGAGTTCGGGAATACGGACTATTTAGAAATGTCCTTTCCCTGAAACCTTTGGATAAAATTGTAGTTCTGCTTTTCAAATAATATAATCAAATATTAATGTTGCAGAGGCATTATGGAATTCATTTGGAGTTAACCCTACAAAGAAGTAATACCTAAGTTATTTGTATCTTAAAGATTTTGCCGTTTGAATTTTAAATTATTTTAAGCATAGTTCCTCCTCATATTACGGATAGAACATTAACTGTTCGTCTTTCGGTGGGTGAGTTTTCTACTCCACTCCAGTTGTTTTTCCCTCGGCTGCTTTGTATGCAGTGCCTGCTATCAGTTGTTGGATTTTCAATAGCCGAGTGCACTTTTGTGCCCCAACAAGCCCAAAAGTAACACTCTGCAGCGCAGGCCTTGAGGTATTATCAACAGTAACAATGGTAAGTGTATGCACGGGCAAAAAAGTGGAGAAATGAGAGGCGAAAGCATATTCAAAATTCCGTCCCGCCGGGGAAATGACAGAAAAAAAATCTTTAGAGGAGGCGAGCGACTTTAAAAGTCAGCCCTTGATGTCATCCCCACTTCTACTTCCATTCCCAATCCCAATCGCAATCCCTTGCCTTCTCGGCCCCTCTAAGGCTGCATGTAATTTGCTGTTTGAACAACTTGTCGCTGGTGACATTTTGGCAGAGCCTCAACTGGGAATGAGTCTGGCTGGGATGGGAATCTGGGCCCCGCCTAACTAACTTCCTGTACATGGCTGATGACTTGTTCGAGCTCTGCTCCCCGGATCCCGGCCGCTCTTCCATCTTTTGTCCTGCCAAACTCATGTGTGCTGGCCACGTTGTCGGTGACATATTCCGCCAAAAAGGAACAGGTCCAGGTCCAGAAGGAGCCTGCAAGGAGCAGGGCAACTGTTGATGTTTGAGTTGCCAGCGGTGCTTACACTCGAAATAAACATTTATCACGCTACTTAAACATATGTGTTAAATTGGGATAATAACCAATTAACCTTTTAGTAAACCGTTTTTAATAATTGATTTTAGCTTGTCAGTTTTTAGAATGTTTTCATTAAAATTTCTGGTGAAAGTTCAACTTTTTCCCTAACTGTTAGCCATGGGCGACGGTTGCAAGCTAAAGGCAGATCCTCCGGCGCAGAGTTGCAGCTAGGAAAACGATGGGCGCCAGTTATAGATACATCACGGTTGGCCAGGTTTCGGGTTTTGGTGTGGCCCTGCCCCGATTCCTCCCATCGCCCCTTCGCATCTGTGTATCAATCCGACAACGTGCCACTTGTTAACGCACAATGGAGTTCTTTCACAACGTTGATTGATATGCCCTGCCTGCCAACGGGGGACTTCAAGCCCCTTGAAGGGTCCCCTATCTGCAGTCGCAATTTGGTTGTATTTGCTGGACCAGTTTACAGTCGAGATTGCTCTCACTGAAGAGTGAAAGCCCTGATATCTGAAATCAATAAGGTACATAAGACTTGCAGGTGATAATAATTATCATTACGTCGAATCAGGAAAGCAGCACAAAACAGCTACGGTTTTGATTACGGTGAGAAGTTTATAAAGATAGGTTATATTGCTTCTTTAATTTTTTGAAAAACAAAGTTCGGGTCCCCATTGATAGCTTTTTTTATTCATTTTATTTAAGAATTAAATACGAACTGAACAAAAAACCGGTAGAAGTAACAATGTGAGATGCAGGCTAATTACTCATCTTCGTCAAGTATTCCATCTTTGGCTTTTATGGATTACCTTTAGATCTGCTGGTCAATCCATTAGCGAAAAATAGCTACCTTGGTGTACACGACCGGGGTGTTCGTCTCCCGATCGGGATCCGTTTCGAGAGGGATCCTCCTCGCAGCCAGCGCACATCAGGCTGCTATGGAGTTGTAAGGCAGAGCTGACAACTGGTAAATTCAGCTTTAAGATGTTCATAAAGCTATTTTGATGGACAGCATCCTTCCTAGCGTTGCCATAGTTCCTGGTAATGTGGTGAGCACCACAAGGAGCCGCCGCCCCCAAGCCCAGGAGAGAAAGAATTGCCATCAAATAAAGCATGTTTTTAGCTGTTCGCTGGTAATAATCCAACTGAAGTCCATCCAGAAATCCACCGCGGTATACATAGTCGTCGCAGATTGACCTCTTCTCAAGGTGCAGCATGTCGCGATAAGAAAGTAAATTTGATTAGCGGTTGCTAATTTCTGTGAAATATACTACACATACACTTAATTACAGCTCGATTGTCGAAGCAGCTCTGCGCCTTCATCTTTTTCCCAGAATCCACATTTCTTTCCAGCAACTGGCTTCAAGCAAGTGCTGAGACTGGTTAGCCTGGCTTAACCTAATTGTTGGCAGTTGTCGCAAATTCTGGAAGACGCACGCTTCTTGTCCCGGCTGGAGCTGGTCGGCTATTGGATGGAGGCTATTGCCCTCCTGGACTAAAATTATAAAATTAAGAATATGCGTGCTACGACGAAAGAAAATTTGGGCCAATCGGAAACACATACACTGAAAGAAAAATTGGTACACACTATATTCAAGTTTTTGGCTCGCTTCTGTTGGTAGTGAAGCGCCTCTACTCCCCCTTTTCCCTGGGAAATCATGCTAGTTAAAGGCAAATAAGGACACGAATTAAAACATTATAAATTTATTTCCTTAACAACTAAGATATCATTTAAAATATACATGTGGCTTAGAAACTGCGCGAGTATCGATGCAAGATTTGAAAAAGATAAATAAATAATTTATGATTTGTTGGCGTGCAATAATAAAAACATTTAAATTATAGAAAATATATATTCGAGGTTCTGCCGCCCAATGGCACTTTGCTGTCCCAAAGTCAGAACTCGAAGTTCTCCCCATGACTACTGGTCATTGAAATCAAGCGTTACAATTTAAAGTAAAATAACAATGTTTGATTTGTTTAGAGTTAACGATGTATCAAGATTTTACTATAGTCATGATAGGAACATCGTTATCTTCGTACCTCATTGTAGTTGGAATGCTGAAGTACTCGTCCGGGTTAATTTCCTCCGGACTATATGTAGCTGCTTTAGGTGGTCTAGTTGTAGTTGGTGGACGATGTCGGTTAGGCAAGCTTGTTGGTTGGTCCCACCGTTCGCGCTCTCCTCCAGGCGCCGACACATTATCGTCGAGTACTCCACTTTTGGCTTTGGAGTACCTATTGATCTGCTGGTCAATCCAGCTGCGAAACTTAGCCACATCGGTGTAGACGCCCGGGGTGTTCGTCTCCCCGCAGCCGTTTCCCCAGTTCACGATGCCAGCCTGCTCAAACCGATCGGGATCCGTTTCGAGCGGACAGGCGAGCGGGGAGCCACCGTCACCCGTGCACGCGTCCCTGCCCTCCTCGCCGCCAGCGCACATCAGGCTGCTATGGAGTTGGAAGGCAGAGCCTTTACGTCTCCTCAACTGCGCCTCGCAGGATTGGTGGCTGACAACCGGTAAATTCAGCTTCTTCAAGATGTTCACGAAGCTGGTTTGCTGGACAGCATCCTTGCCCCAGCCGCTGAAAATACACCGTTTTCTGTCGAAGTTTTGGTTCCCCGCCGGCAGGCAAATGGGGCGGATGTGTTGCGATAGCTCGAACGGTGTTTTGAGGAACAACAGGGCAAGATTGTTGGCTCCAGTTCGCCGACTGAAGGAGGGAAAACGTACGATCATCCGAACGCCTACATCCACATGGGGGAACGCCTCACTTTCAGTGTTAATATCCCATTCGCCTGCACGCACCACGATATCGGCGCTGCCATAGTTTCTGGTTATGTGCTGAGCGGTGAGCATCACATCTAAGGCGATCAAGGAGCCGCCGCCCAAGAACATGTTATTTCTGTGCAGAAGTGCCATCATCCAGGGGAGTTCATTTTCCTGAGCCAGGCCATTAGCTGACCGCCTGGGACCCTTCTTGTTAACTATCCCGCAGTCGGTTGGTTTCGGCGGGTTCTTCCAATTGTTGTCGGTAGTTTTCGGCATCTACAATTGCACATGAGTAATCTCAAAATACATCTTTGGAGAAATTCAGTAAGCAAAGTAAGATCATCACTTGAAAATTCCAAAGATATGTATTTAATTTTCTGCATCTCACGCCACTTACTATTCTACTAGTTGGGCAGCAGGTTTCCGTAGAGTTGCATCCGCAGTTGCCGCAAAGAATGCTATTTTCTGAGGCCACCACATGGCACCGATTATGGGGGACGCATAAGCTCCCCCGGTTCGGGCCGCAAAACTTCAAAGCGTGGACACAGGAAAGAGCCAGGCACAGGAGCGGAAGAACTGCCGTCGGATGGCGCATGTTTTTCACTGTTCGCTGTTGATAATCCAACTGAAGTCCGTCCAGTAATCCACAGCGGTATATATAGACGTCGCAGATTGACCTCATCTCTCGGAGTGTCGCGATAAGCATAGTAATTTTAATTAGCGGTTGCTGATTTCTGTTAAATATACAACATATATATACTTAATTACAGATCGATTGCCAAAGCAGCTCTGCGCCTTTAAGTTTTTCTCAGAAATCCACATTTAATTTCAATAATATGCTGTATGTGCTGAGTGGCTTAGGAATTACATTTTAAATTCTTGAATTGCTAAGAATTTCTGATTGTTATGCGTAACACAAACTTTTTTTGCGGGCAGAAATACTACTCAGCGTAAAGGTCTTGGTCAATAATAATCTTAAGCTGCTTCTCTTGAAATAATTGCATCTTAGGACAGATAAATTTTTATTGTATACTAAATACTTGTATTTGATCTTGCTGGTCTCCTCTGGCTTAATTACAATTTAGGATATATACTAATGATGCTTTAAGAAAAATATGAATACATTAACAGCGTTCAGATCTGAGCTCTGTCAAAAGCTACCCACGACCTTCAAGTCCTTGTGTAACTTGCTGTAAAGGTATGCCCGGAGGCATAACTTGCTCTTTGGGTATTCTGCTCCTATTTTGATGGGGCCGCTCCTTTTTAGAAAATGTTTGCAAAATATTGACACAGCTATTATGTAGCGCGCTCAAATTAATAGCAATGACAAGGTAAACACTCCGAAGCGCGCACATTCACACACGGCTGGGGGCGGACCTGGGCGGCGCGGCTTGGGGTTGTCTTTCAGGTGCGAGCTCTCTCTTTTGGCAAATCCTTAAATGCTGTTTGCGTGTGTGTACGTGTCTTTGTTGGCAAATTAACACACACATTCGGGGCATACGTGAGCCTACACAAACATATACACAGGCGGGCAAACAAAAAGCATTGCCTACCTATGCGGGCGGCGTATTTATTTACGCCTTTGAGTGGTTTACGCCCAACCGCCACTCCCTCCCTCATCGCCCCAATCTTTTCACATGTCACTCGCCGGTTTTCATGGCTTTTTTATGCACTTGCAAATATGTATGTATATTTGCCTTCACTTTACACTTTTGCAAACAGGTTTTTAAACCAGTTTAGTGTTGAGGGAGCTGCATGGAATGGCTGTACATTTATGCGTTGAATTGGAGCCGCCTCTCGACCTTCCTTGTGGTTTTTCTAAAAAAAAAGAAACCCATTGATAACTATTTTAAAACTGTCTTTGAACCCAGGACCTCAGAGTTTTTCGTCCAAGATTCTGGAAAAATAGGCATAGCATCCGAATAGTTTTTATAATTTTTTGTTTGCTTTCCTAGTTGCTAATTAGTATTTTTATTCCTCACAGTCTTGCCTCCATTTTGTTCTTCCAGCCAGCAGTTTGGCAGTTTGAAACTTTAATAAACTCACTTTGCCGTCGATTTTGGGCCAATTAATTAAGTTACGACACGGAAGGTTGATTGACGCAGCACGGCTGCATTTTGCCAATGAAAATAATCTTTGGAATGGCTGCCAACTTAATTATGCTTCGCCCCCAATTTTCAGGATATTGTTTTGTAATTTTTCTTCGGTGAAACAACAACGTCAGCTGGTCATTAATAAATATAAATGTAAATTTTTGCACAAGGCTCAAATTGGTTGTTGTTGGCAAGCATAACTTTTCACCCATCTAGTTTAAAATCAATAAACAGTAAGGCGATTTTAGCATATTTGGCCGAGCACTGTGCATTGTTAATAGAAATGTAGATATCGGCGAAAACTCGAAAATGAAAAGCACAAAACTGAAAAATATTGTAAAATAAACCCAGCAGACAACAATCAACTTTCTGCACAGACTGTGCTCCTGCCGCTTTTCGCTTGTTTTTCGGCTTTCCCGGCACACCTGCTGCCACAACAATACAACACCTTGCCTCAAGTTTTTACTCGACTGCAGTTTTTTGCGAGCTCCGAGCTCCAGCTCCGAGTTCCGAGTTTTGAGTTTTGTTTGCTTGTCAATGCAAAATGGCAGAAGGGAAAAACAAAGAGTGGTTGTACTTGATAATGCTCGCTGGGATTGTATAATGAAATCAAATTGCAAAATAATTTGCATTTTATATGAGAAAGTTTTTTTGTTTTGCTCCAAACAGGCAGTGGGAAAGGGCGGCTTTTATTTATATTTTATAACTTTTTGGCTATTCTGCTTATATTACGAAATTTATTGTTTAAAATGAATTAAGGCTGGAGTTGGTGCAATTTTCCCTGCTAGTGAGCTTGCATAAACAAAGTTTTTTTACATTAAACACATTATTTGTGCTGTTGGGAAGAACCTTCTTGGTTTTCCTCAGGATAGCCATTTCCTTGTCCCGATGCAGAGAACCATGTGACAACGATGGACAATAAGTGCCTGGCATTTTTATTGCCATTCATTTATTTCGCTATTGCCGCTTGACGGGATACATAAATATAATTGTCAGTGCTGGCGAGCGCATACATCAATCAATATTCCATTATTGCAATAACATTATTTCAATTTCGCCTTTTGAGCGACGTGACCTCAATGGCAGACAAGTGCAAGTGGGTTGGATAATCGATTTATTTGGAAAATAATCCACTATAATTAACTGTGACCCTGAGGGTCCCACGAAGCAGGTCCTGCCAGTCGGGGGATGCCACTTAAGCTTGACAGGAGCAAAGCTGAAACATAACAAGAGCCTGGCCTGCATGTCCTTTCGCATGAACAGCTCATAAAAATGCGAAGCGAGCTGACAACACTTTTGTGCTTTATGTGTGGGAAAATCCTAAGCCCATGTCCCTGCGCACCTGCCTCTGGTTTCGTGCTCGGGGCAGGACGCAAGTCCTTCCTGCCGACACGCCATGTTGTCAGGATCTCACTCAACAGCCATTTGAAATAAGAGTTTATATGATATGTGTGCGTTGGGCGAGGAGTGTCCTCGTCTCGCCTTTTGCTGGGGGATGTGTTAATTACGGAAAAATTGCGAGAATTTGTTTTATTTGCTTTGATATCAGGACTCAGACTGTTCGGCTTTTGTTCACTGCCTTTTGTACCATTGCATGTGTGTCTCTAGGTGTAAGGGACACGTGGTGGGGAAATCTTAGTATCAGGGCTGGGTTTTTTGTAATAAACCTGCAAGCAGGAAGGACTTTAGTAAATACCATTATAGTCAAATGAGATGCATTTCAAGCGCCCGATGAATTTATTGTTTTGTCATTGTAAACATAAATATTGTGCTTAATTCTAAGTAACATTAAAAAGACTTTTAACTACATGACTTATTATATATATCTTCAAAAAATATATTATTAGCTTGTAGTTTTAATTCCGTAAAGCATAACCCAACAATTATTATGACTTAACTGACTCACAAATATTGTTGTTCTGTTGTGTCCCAGTTTTTGGTAATAATTCGACTTTCGAAATGATCAGTTGGCATCCTTTCATCCTTTTTTTTGCGGGCCTTCGGTATTCTTCCTTGGCATTCCATTTTAATTGTCCTTTGCGATTTGGCTAAGGCCGTGAATGTGTATGGTGTGGCATTGTTCTTGTGATTGCTGTTGCTTGGTCCTCGGTCCTGGCCCTGTTGTTATTGCATTCCTTTGCTTTGGTTTTTCGTAGCGCGTAAATAAATTTCATATCATGACATTTATTACTGACCCTTAAGCCCCGCCGCCGCCCAATCCGCCGTTCGAAGGCCACAGGACCGATACATGTGGGCCTGGAGATTACCAACAGTTTTCCCCCATTCCCTTATCCCCATCCCGATTCCATTCCGCATCCTTATTCCCCATCCCTTTGCCATTCCCAAGGGTTTCCCAATGGCTTTTTGCACAGCCGCAGCGGTTACAATTTTCATTTAAGATTTGTTTTCGCTTTTTAGTTGTCTCTTTTCTTTTTTTTTTGTCAGTCCTCTTTGCGCTCACACACACACACTCGCACATTTTGATTTATTTTAGCACTCAATGGCAGCAGCGGGGGCGGAGGAAGCGGAAAAGGGGGCGGCAGGTCAAAGGGCGAACAATGACGGGAATGCAAAACAAATGCAGGGGAAATGAACGAGGCCTGAAATGAATGCGCAATGAATGGTCGGAGCGAATGAAAAGCGGGAAATGCGAGAAAAGCACAGATGAAGACGAAGATTAAATGTAAGTGGACGGCACACAGAAACAATTGTAGTTAATTTACGCGTAGAGAGAAATGCATAACAAATTAATGAGAATTCCAGCGTAAATAAAGCACTTGAAAAAATATATTTCGTAGTGTTTTAAGTGCGGGAACATTGTGTGTATGAGATATAAAGTAAATAATTTCAGTGGGGTTTCTTTTTCTTAAAATAATTTCGGATGTATCATTTCTTCGGTCGAAACTTTATAAAGACACCAAAATTCCTTTGCAAAAAATTTATGTTGTAATATACTAATTATAAAATATCTTTTAAGGTTATTTTTGTTTTTTTCGTACCCTTTTCATTAGCCCTTTACTTTTAATACGGAATAACATATCTGCACTCTTCGTGATACAGGAAAAAAATCAACTGATATTCAAATCAGATAATTTAAAATCAGGGTATAAAAATCATTTTTATAATAAAAGAATCCTTGAAATAAATCTAAATTAACACAATCACTTCAAAGCTTACTCTATAGAGGAGACTCTATTGGGGTCTTCATTTCTCAGAGTGCAGTGAATGAACTCAAGACCCTGTCCTCGCCTCGGGGGCCTCGGACCTCCTTTTGTCCTTGCGCGTATCCTCCTTTTCAAAGTTTACTTGACTGTGAAATAAGCGGACAGCGAGAGATCTCGAGCCTGAATGGAAAGCAGTGAAAGAAACAAACGCATTGTCTTTGTCTTTTGCATAATTTATTTATATTTTCATTTTCATCGGGCTTAATTCGCGCTGTTAAAAAGAGGGAGCGGCTGCGGGCAGATGCCTACGTTTCCGGCTCAGCAAATAATTACAAGCTTAATAACAAATTTAATATTGCTCGGCCTCGGAGGCCGCTCGTCTTATTTATTGTTTACCCTTTGTGTCTTCTTTATCGTGTACGTGTGAGTCCTGGCTCGGCTTTCCACCTTCAACTGTTGATATTCCCATACGCTCTGTGCCTTTTAATGAGACAACAACAGAGAGCATGTCCGCAGCGTCCTTTCTTTGCTCGCCTCCTGCGACCCCTTTATTTGCTGGCCATTCGCTTACAGTGGCTGCCATTAAAGCTCTCTGGTACGCACACACGCACAGTCGTTCTTTTGGCCTTATTTACACTTGTCAACCCCCAGGTCTCTGCCCCTGTCCCTGTCCCTGCGTCGTCCAGTGTAGCAAGTTGTTTGTCGCTCTTTAAGTCGTCTGAAGAGCTGTTGGCCTTGCAATTAGTTGAGGAGCTGTCGTCAGGCTTTCTTCTATTTGTTCCGCTCGTTGCAACGCCAATTTTGATGGCAATGTTGCGCCCTGGGCCCCACTTCGGAATCACTAAACACACGCACTCACAGGCACACTCGAGGCAGTTCCCAGAGAGCGTTACTTAGATGCTCCAACTAATTGCCAAGTCAAGTTCTCGGCCAACGCAACACAAAGGGGAGTGTGTTTGGAGTGGCAAAAGTTGCTGGAGAGGAACAGTTTATTCCTTAAATGAAACTGAAGAATGGCAATTTATTGCCCCCGAATATACATTTTTTTTAAAGATCAACCTTCAGCAAAACTTTTTAAATTCTAAGAAAGAAGCGTTTATATAGTTATGTTATGTATAATTCCATATAATTTAAATCCTTTAATTAAAATCTTAGATGTTTTTAAAGCCCTGACATCTTTTACAGCAACTGTAGGTTATTCAGGCATGCACTATTCCGTATTACAGTAAATGATTTTAACTATATTATTCTTTAATACGTTACTCATCTTACCTGTAACAAACTTCGGAACTTTTTGTTTTAAAGCTTTTGATAAACATGTTCTATGGCGCCTTGGTCTACGTTAGTTAAGTTTTAATAGAGATCCCGAATCATTCCTAGTAATAAACATATATTTTTTTGAACTCATGGTGGATGGATGAATTGTATAAAAGTTGTCTTTGGGTTTTATTTTATTTAGGTACAACCCTACATGTACTTACATACAGTCCTACATACTCATAACAATGTAATATATATAAATTCTTTCGGTTTTTTGGCTTTTTTTATTACAGATATACATTTTTCAACATGGAAGATATTACCCGGCGAATGTACTCCACTCACTAGTTAGAAAGTGTTTCGTAGCCTGTGTCTTTTGTGGATCACCGTCGGTTGTCTGACGTGCTCCGTGCCCAGCTCACCGCACAATCCCCTTTCGTCCTGTCCAAGCCCATTTCAACGTTAGAAGAAGCTGGAAGAGCGACCGTTGCCCCAGCCTAAATGCGAGCGGCAGCCATTCGTATAGGAATCGGGAATCGAGACTTGAAGATTGACCCAGCGGAAAACCTGAAAGATGGAGAACCTCCTCGAACAACTATACAAGGTAGATGAACATTCATCAAGCAGCCAAGTGTCCCCTTGCCGAGGACCTTGGCCAGCCAGAGAATCTAAAATCAGGTGTTTTCTTATATCCGGAGCGAGCGCCTATCCTAACCAAGATTCACGGACTCAGCAACGTTTCTCACCAGGAGAGTTCTGGATTAGTCACACAAGAAGCAAGAAGCCTCGAGACTCAACTGAACAGGAACCTTCACAAATCATGGTATCTTTAATAGTTGCATGGTAATTCAATATCGTGTTAATACCTTTTTATGCTCTTGCAGGGTATTATAATTTTAGCCAGAAGTTTGCCACGCAGTGACGGAGACATTTTCAACCCTATAAATTATATACATTCTTGATCAGCATCAACAGCCGAGTTGATCTAGCCATGTCCGTCTGTCCGTCTGTCCGTCCGTTTCTACGCAAACTAGTCCCTTAGTTTTTAAGCCATCTGAATGAAACTTTGCAGATAGTCTTTTATATGCTCTCACTACTATATAAGTCGGAACGGGCCGGATCGGACGACTATATCATATAGCTGCCATAGGAACGATCGGTAAATTTTAAGAAAAAAAATCTAACTAAGCCAATTTTCCACATATTTTCATAAAATTTTAGGCGTAGCCATTTTGTATTATTCCAGAATTTCGGTTTTAATTTTATCAAAATCGGACCACTATAACATATAGCTGCCATAGGAATATATATATCTGTTTGGCTTTGTTGCTACATTTTGTAGCAACATTTTTCGCCAGCAACACTCTGGACACATTTATTTATGACAGTACCCGAGAAAGCGAAAAAGTCAGAACATTTTTCTTCTTTTTCATCTACTTACTGCAAGGGTATTTAAACTTCGGCATGCCGAAGTTGGCTTCTTTTCTTGTTGTTTGTTAAAACCTGAATAAATTTTAGTTTTCTACTTCTAATATATATTATATGGTAAATTTTAATATACATATATTAAAGAAAATTTTTGTTTTTGGAAACATTGTCGACGTAGATACATCGGAAAAAATGTGTGTTTCTGAAAAACATCGAATAACATGGATGCTTCTGCACCTCTATGAGCCCATCGCTGTCGGTTAGGGCAATATTAATGCTGGAGCCCGCCTTACATAGGGCCCTGTCGAGCAGCAACCTGTGTTGCACAAATTCCAGACACAAGTTCGGAGACGCGAATTGAATCACTAAGTTGACGGCTTGCAATGGCTCGCGAAAACCCGTAGAAAACCCGCAGTGGACAGAAGAATCTGTGAGGCTGTGCCAGATTGCGGGACTTTGGCCGCTATGATGAGCAACTGGAAATGGCCGCCCGGATACCATAGCTGTGGTATCGCCTGTGCACTCTATGTACGAACGCCCACCAAAGTCGGAACGGGCCCTATCGGACGACTTAATCATTTACATAGCTGTCATTGGAACGATCGTTAAGTTAAGAGGAAAACGCAAAACTTTGAATATAAATTTAATTAATTTATAATGATCCAATTGTAGGCGCAAAAAATATACAAACTTCGTCCCGCCGAAGATAGCTTCCATTTTTGTTGCTCCTTTTACTGCAACTGTAGGTTATACCTAAATCGCAGTGGCTTGGAAATTTTACTTTGCCTGCCAACACATTCAAGTAAACTTAAAGAGTTACAACATTTAATTTTTGGTATACAAGAAAAAAATTAGAAAGCTGAAAAATGGGTAAGCTACCATGCAGCTCGAGATACCTTCTAACCGATCTTCCTAGATGCCAAGAAGCCGGAGGATTTTCAGCTGGATCCACCTCTGTTCGTGCCCTGCGACATGGACCAGTTCCGGGATCCGAATAAGAAGCGTGCAGCAGTGGATGCCTGCGAGGAGCTGGACAAGCTAGACGCCCAGGACGAGATCAGCGTGTCGAGTATCATATCCGCTTTGTTGCGCCCCATCGAGCCCTCCGATGACCAGATGAAGGTATGTGACTGGGGCATCAACCCCAAGCAGTTCCTGCCCACCAAGCAGGCGGTGGTGTTCACGGAGAAGCTGTTCATATCAAAGCTGCGCAATACCAACTGCAAGCTAAACGAGGACCTGAAGATCTTCTTCGATCGCGAGCTGGAGCAGATCGGTCGTTTCTGCCTGAACGTGGAGGAGGCCTTCGATGGCTACGTGGTCTACAGCAGCAGCCAAATGAAGAAGGGCAAGGGCATGACGGAGTGTGGCCACCAGCTGAAGGGCAAGTACGACGACAAGTTCCTGCTGATCTGCGAGAAGCGCTCAGAGTTTGATCGCATCGACAACACCCGGGTGGAGAAGATCCTGGAGGTGCGCAATCATGCGGACCTGATGCTGACCGCCATCCGGGAGACGCGGATCAACGAGGAAGTGCAGCGCTTCAAGGCGAACATTAACATAAAGGATCGTGACCATGTGTTCGTCCTGGACGGCGGCATCATGCTGCTAATGCGCCACCTGATCTGCAACAATTTCGTGGGCAACTTCGAGTACTACACGATGAACCTGTACGGGCGTGTGCTGCGCTGCAACCTGGCAGTGTCGAAGGAGCGGAAGGTGGTCCGCATCTTTTACCGCACCTACGAGAAAGTCGTTCATGTCGTCACGCAGCAGTGCTTCAACGACGAGCTGCAGGACGTGGCCGAGACCTTTATGACTCCCGTTGGACGCATCGTCCTCCACTACTGGCGCGGCTACAACTACCTGCTGCACGCCGCCTGCATGCCGGCCAAGCCGGTCAAGGAGCCCATCCTACCCAAGCTGGAGCTGATGTGGCGCCAAAACAATCTGCTCTCCCGCAAGTACCGCGATCTCAAGGCGCTCAACTATGAGAATGCCACCAAATACTTGAACAGCCACTCCCAGCTGGCTGACTTCATGCAGGACTACGTCCTCAATCTGCTGCGCTACAAGCCCTCCAACGTCCTGGAGTTCTCCATCATGTTCTTTCAGAATATGTCTAGAATTAACTAACTCTCAATTATCTTTAAAAATTCAAAGTGTTTGTTTTCCGGACAACTAGGCTGTCTTGCCTAAAATCCATACTGTTTGGCTGAATATTAATCATGTTTTTAGGAAATAAAGTTTATATTGCATTTGTGGTAGTTTGAAATTGGAAGAAGTCGCAATTCGTGATAGTAATTTTAGGCAATATATCTGAAACAATATTTATTATAAAACAAATAAACAAATGTAAGCTGAAAGGCTTAACCGCGTCTTGAGACTCCAGATTTACATTTAAAGTAAATCTGTAAATAGTATTACAATTTGGACATATCAGAAGTGATGCCATAAAATATATTATTTTAGGCAGAAACGTGTCAAAGAAATTTTGTATAAATTATAAAAACTTCCGATTCCATCTAGTAACCGTTGCCGTTCGACCAATGGCTCAACATAGCACCCCAGCAACCCATTACCTTGTTTATAGCCTTCAAACAATCCCTCGAAATTTTCAGTTTCAGTCTGACACCAAATAAAGCAGATTGAATCCCGTTTCAAGACAACACATTTTTGTTAGTTTGAGAAGTTTTTTATTTGTATAACAAGCATGAAGTGCCATGAGAAGAAACCGCACGAGGCCAGTGCCGAGTGCCAGGGCAGGACCATTGAGCTGAACCCCGGCTCGGCCTGCCCGGCGCCCCTGATTTGTCCCGAGCCGCAGGAGCCGCCCTCGCATCGCATAAAGAAGGCGCCGGCACCGGCACTGGTGGCCCTTACCCCGCATCCGGACGAGGCCGGTCAAATGCACTTGCTGCAGAATATCACTGGACCGGCAATTGAGCACCAGAAGCTGCAGGGCGACCTCCAGGCGGGAGTGGACGAGCAGCAGATGCAGCTGGCCGAGATTAGAGCCGACCAGTACAAACAGTCACAGGCTCCGGCCCGCATGCAGGAAGTGCAGTTTGCCGTGAGTTCTTACAATATTATTTATAAGAAAAATATATATATATATTAATTTATAGTTAATATACAATTTTACATCTCTGAACCAATTTTAACCACTATAACTTCAACAGAGAGCCATAGACCCCGAAGCAGACGACCTGAGGAATCCGCCGTGCTATCTACCACAGCAGGGCGACGACCTGCCCCACAAGGACCAACTGATGCCCATGGGTCCCATTGGACCATGGGCGTCCGGCAAGGTGGACTGGAGCCCCATGGCCGGAATGACTGGGACCCGGCCCGTCGTCGATCGCTACTCCATTACGCGATACAGTCCGAACGAGTGGCGGACCAGAAACCATGAGACGGTGCAGGTCGTGAACGCAACCATGGGCAGAGCAGATAAGTAAGGATATTGTAGTTCCCGATACTGCATCATTAATTGATTATCGATTACCACTAACTCTTAAGACATATATATAGTTACCTAGATAGATATGTTTTCAGCTTTCTGTAGGATAGAGAGTAATGCCGCACGACTAAGTTTTGACCTTATACCTGCAGGAATCGGTTTAGTTCCACCACCGAGTACCTGCGCCTCTCGGCCCTGGTGAACAAGTCACAGACGGAGACCACCGAAAGGATGAGGACTCGCGCCCAGCTGATTGGCAAGTGGAAGAACACCCTGGAGAACGCCATCAGGGCCATGGCCGACGAGATTGCCACCATGGAGGTGGAGCGCGTCAAGCTGCGCAAGTCGCTAGTGGTGTACGGGGTGCCGGAGTCCATAGCCAAGGAATGCATTGAAAAGCGAGCCACGCGGCCGGACACTGAGCTGGTGCGCGACCAGGTGGAGGAGGAGTTGGTCAACGAGCTGGCTCTGATTGCCGAGATCCGGCGCCTCATGCAGAAGACCCTGGAGGACTTCGAGCAACAGCAGGTGGAGAACCGCACCGCACGCCAGAGACTCGAGTACGACTGGAGCGACAAGAAGGAGGCCTACGAGATCGACACCCTCAATGTTGGCCTTAACAACCTCTCCAGAACGATCATGTTCCGCCCGGGCGCCGTGAGGCAGCCGCCGGAGCAGGCCTCCGAGAAGTACTGGGAGCACTTCAGCATGGAGACCCTGGACGACTGCGAAAAGTGTCGGCTCAAGTCGGTGGCCCTGCGCAACACGCTCCACTCGATCATGATGAATGGTGCCCGCGACATGCGCACCCAGGCCGACGTGGTGGAGAAGGCACTGACTGCCAGGATCAACTGTACCCAGGAGGCGGTGCAGCGATTCGAGAACGACCTCAAGGCCCTTCTGCAGAGCCTGGCCGACGTGGAGAACCGCATCGTTATGATGAAGCGCCGCATCTCGGACTTTGATGCCTCCATGAAGGTGGCCCAGACGCGCATGGACAATCGCGGCTACCGGCCCAACGTGGAGAACTGCCGCGACCTCGCCCAGCAGGAGCTCATCGATGGAGTGCATACCATCCAGAGCAGCGTCTCGGCCTTGCTCCACGAGCTGGGCGAGTCGGAGCAGGTCAAGGCGGCCCTGGTCAGCTCTCGCGCCCGCCTTGAGCGCGAGATCATGCTGAAGAGGCGCAGCCTCTTCATCGATCGGGACCGGTGCATGCAGCTGCGATCCCACTATCCCTCGGCCAACACATTGAGCGGTAACTCCCAAATTTAGGTAATGATAAAGAGTCTCTAAGTATCAGAGTTGCAACCATTTTGGTTTGAGGAAATATAAATTGTAGTGTTCCTTTTACTTTTGGCTGACAAAAAGTTTAAAATTATAAAGTGCATAATTGTCAGAATGGATTTTTGAGGTTATTAAAGTTCTTTGTTTAAAACTCACACTTATTGGTTATGTTTCTTACTTTCGAAACATTTAAAGGACTCATTTCAAGCATATAATTGGCGGATTTCGAAATCAGCCCCAAAGCTCTTAAGTTCTTTTTAATAAACGCAATAAAATGCCATTAGAGGGCAATCAGACACGTTTGGAAATCCATATAACTGAAAGAAATATGTTGCCAACTTGCGCCAGAAAGCCAACTCTTCCCCGTGCCAGGACTCCGCACACACGTGTTGGCCTTAGTACTTACCGAAACACGTTCACCAGCTAGAACAACACGTACTCAATTTAGAGACACTCGGTCGGGGGGCGACTGATATTGATACGGAGGTAGTTGAGCATTCGTTAATGTTTGCCTTCCTCGGAGCAACAAATATTGGGACAGTTGCTGGGTTCGCCGGGATACATGCGGGACTCTGCTGGGAAGCCAATAAATTGCAGGACGAGCCGAGGAAGGCAGCGTGCAGGAATTTCGAATTGAAAACAGACAAGGTTATGGCTCACTGAAGCTATTTTTCTTTACACTGTCTCCTAATTTGGAAATTAACCATTTTGCATTAACATTATTACGGGAACATAATGGGATTACAACCTGATTAATCAAAAGTACATCAATTGACGAAGGTCACTGCATTTCACTAAAGCATACACTTCAAAGGAAAAAACATGGCAGGGGCGTTGCGGAGAATGGGACATGTCTCCTGTCCGTCTTGGATTGCGTGTGTTCCAAGGCCTTGTCTCCGACATTTCCCTTCCTTCCGCATACGTGCTAAGCTCTCGTCGGCCAAGATTTATTGCCGGGGAACGTGTTGTTTTTCATGTTGGCCAAAAGGGTTGAAGGCACAAAGGAACTAGCTTTCAGATGGCTTCCCCCAGAGTGATTGCTTTTTTTTTGTGTATCTCATGGCAAGGTCAAGGATGGACTATCAAGGACTAAACAGTCATTCGATGATGGATTGCCAGAGAGCTTTGTTAGAATAAAAATATTTATTGTTATTTTGAAAGTAAGTTTAGCAAGCTTTTAATGTATTTGTATATACTTACAAGCTAATAATTTATCGCTTAAAGAACAAACGAGGTTGCACAGATCTATACGACTATAGAATTTAATTCTCAAATAATAAATCTGTAGATTGACAAAGTATCCTGAGGAAATACCACTCACTTATCGCATACTTTGCGCACTGATTTTCCGAAACAAATTTAACAAAAACTACTGAATGCTTTCAGTGAAATATTACACTTTTCAAGGCAGTACTTTCAGTTAATTATAGTTCCACTCATTTATTGTAACCAAAAGCAACCGAGAAACTGTGTTACTGCTGTGTTAAGTAATTTGAACTTTAAGTTCACAACACGAGGAGACAACTCTATTACCACACAGAAGCAAGTCTCGGGGGCATCAAACAGCCATTACTCAAATTTTGCCAGCCTCTGCTTCCTTCTCCGGCTGCCTTAAAAAGGAAATATCGTTTTTCTTATGTTTGCTGTATGCTGTTAATATTTCGTAATGCCGGTAAAAATCACAGCGTGTGGTTTTCGCAGCCAACTAAAAAAGGCAAGAAAACGGAAACATTGCATACATTTTGGCGCTGATGCCGCTTGCAAAAATTGGCGACTGTCGCCGCTTGCCACGCCCCCATTGCCCCCTACCAAACGCTTTTTCTGCCGGCACCATGCGGCGACTAAGAAAAAATCTGTTGCATACTGTTTGTGGCGAAACGCAAAAAATGTTATATTTCAGCCGCCCGCTGGGAAAATGGGAAAAAGTGGGGAAAAGGAATCCAAAACGTAGCGAAAAATAGGCAACATGAGACTTTAAAAAAATTGTTTGATGTCCGGGTATGTGTTTCCCACCGCGTTTGTGTACGAGTGTGGGCCTTATTTGGCCCAGAGCTTTATTGTATGGGCCGTTTAAAGTTGAATACCTCGCACTTGAGGCGAAAACTCTCTGCGAAACTATTCCCAGTTGGAGATGTAAAGTTGAATGCCACACCTTCGACCCTGGGAGGCAATAATTCAGCTTCAACGCAGCAAGACATGCAATTTAATTTTAACAAAACCTGACATTATCACACCAGCCAACAACACAGACACACACACAGGACCTGGGCCAAGGGCGTGGGCTGGACGGGATTTGGAAGAGGGGAAGGCTTTGAGCGGCGGCTGCAACACAAAGTTAGTAACATAATAAGTAGCAATTTTCGGTTTCCGCTTTCCGGGCCAAGCGGCAGCAACGTCAGTGGCTGCAACCTACCATAAAAATACATAAAATTGCGCCAGCTAAAAGAAAACCCAGGGAGGCGGGCAAGGGAAGCCCAGGCGCACAGAACAGATCCGAGCCAGGCAGAGAGCAAGGCGAGAAATGCCAGCAGCCGGAATCACTGGCACCGGAATCGGGGCGGGATCGAGGGAAGGAGGCGGGTCTGGTTGCCAAGAAAGTATAGTAACTGCATGCGGAGTAAATTGGAATTTTATAGTTGCAGCCAGCGACTGCTCGTGGGCCGCACAGGTGCCAGCAGCTGCTCCTAGCCCCGTGTCCGCCGTTAACACTGCCACCGAAGAGGAGATGCTATCACGGCTCGGAATTCTGGAAAACGTTTTCGTATTTCCCACTTTGCATTTCAATATCAAGATTGGAAAATATTTTCGGTGTTTTGGTAAATTTTCATAATACAATCCATGGAATTGTAGTTTATAAATCTATTTTTGTGATATTCTATAATTATGTCATTTTTCTTATTCAATAAAAATGACTCTGAAATGTATTCCCTTATTAAGATTATTTCTTTCTAAAAAACGAAATGAAATGGAGTATTCATTTCACAGAACACCGCTGATAATCAAAGGAAATGAAGATGCGGCTGACTCTGCAATGGCAGCTAAATTAGTTGCCGGCCACCTTCCGCATTCATGCCAAAGTCACTCAAAGCGACGACATCAGCGACAACGACAACGACAACCAGGATGATGATGATGATGATGGTGATGATGATGAGGAGGAGAGGGGAGAGAGGAAAAAGGAAGCAGGCGGAGGTGGCGCAACAAAGGTTGCCGGGGCTCGTTAGCATTTTACAACACTGGCATCGGTTGCAGCACGTAGCTCCTAAGATGATTTGTGACCAGCTGCAACTTTTTGTTCCCGCCTCCGGCAGCCATTTTTGATATTATTTCAGAGCTGCCTCGGCACTTCCGTTTCCGCTTTGGCCTGCGTTGCATGTAAATGGGGTTCCCCTTCTTTTTTGCGATCGCTTATCACGCATTGCAGGGCGAGTGAGAGAGCGAGAGAGAGAGACAGAGCTCGAGTTAACGTGGGTGACTGCTGATTTTATCTTTGCTGTTGACTTGTTGACTTGGCCGGGTTAACTGTTGTAATGTTTATGACTTCATTATGCTAATAAAATACATTATTTCTCACATCCAGCGAGGGAGCAACTTTATTTTTTACCCTTACATGCAGAATATTCATTCAAGGTGAGGGACGGTGATAAGTGGATTTATATTTTTACACAATATTCCCACTTTAAAGGGCGCTAATTTAATCAATTTTAATGTACTGTCAATGATTGAAGATAATTAAAATATATAAAATCTAACAATGGCTTTTGTAGCTCTTTTTATAAAATCTTTAATTCCTTTGTTCTTATTAAATCTATCTATTAAACATGTATCTTATAATACATAAATTGTATAAATTTTGTATCGAATTTGCCTTCTATAACATTTTATTCCCAAAAAGAACCGAATAAGAATGTATATTTTAATTTAAATATTTTGTACATGCTCGAAACGATTTAAATGAGACATTTAAAAGCACTTTTGAGCGTAGTTTTATCCTAACTGCGGCCAGGTTACTGCTGCCATGTGCAGATATGACGCTGCCCTAATGCCGCAAACAGTTGATGCATTTCAACGGCGCACCGCCAACCGTTAACCGTCAACCGCCACCGCGACTCCTCCTCCTCCGTCAAACAAGCCGATTAGCATACGTTTAGCTCACAAGTTGGCAGAGCCTCATCCTCCCTCCGCCTGCACCACGGCCGCCCTTCGGAGCGGAGGCCTGTACAGGTGGGACGGAAATCAGCAGATCGTGTCAAAAGCATCGAGCGAGCAGGCCGCCGCCACAAGCCGCTGACCAGGCCTCCGACCGGGTCCAAACTAAACCGAAATGCGCCGCTCTGCGTCCGGCTCGCAGGACGCCGTGCTAATGCGGCGTGAATATGCAAGGAGCGATGGTCGACGGACATGGCGATGTCAGCTGGGGCCAGCACGCTATCATCATCAATGCACGATTTTTTGGCCGCTGTCAGGCCGAAATGTTTGCAGAGCATCCTGTGCAGCTCGTCCCGGCTCGCTGGGATTCCCCGTTGTGCTAATGTGCGGTTTGGTGGTCGTCGGGAGATTAGCCCCAGTCCCAGCAACAGCCCCATTCTCCCCTTGACGTTACCTGGAAAATCAAAATTCCAACACGAGCAGATTGTCGGGCATTTTAATACCAGGAATGCGAAAGGCTCCACCTCTGGAAATGATTGAATGACATGCCCGAAAAGCGGGGCTCCCAAATGGCTGGAGACAGGCGGAGACCGAGGAGACGCTGACACGTTTTACTCACCGAAAATATGCAATGGAATGAGGTGGTTTTTGAATACAACAAAAGCCAGAAATTCTCAGAAAAGAACGACGGAAAGTCGTCAGGTGAGGGAATCACAAAACGGGGAACGCCATTTAAATTCAGAGCATATTTTCGACAGAAGCACTCTTTCGTCACTTCATACATTTTATATGGCAGACACTTGGGGAGAATTCGCATTTTCTACAATTACAGACATATGAAATTGATCTTTTGGTAATTAATTTAAATTTCGCTCTTACTATTTTACTATTTTCAAAGAACTCTAGAACATATTTCATATTTAATATCATATTGAAAGGTATTTAAAAGTTGAAAATTTTAGAGAGGGAAATGCTTGCTGACTTTATTCGAAACTTAAACAAATCCCAAGTACCAGGCGAATTCTTCCACCTGATTAGCTGATGAAACCACGGCCTGGCCAAGTCCTTGTCTCAACTCCGCCTCCTGTCAAACTTCCGTTTTTTAATCTGAGTCGGAAAAGTGTGTGTGCAAAAATGGGAAGCCCGAAAGTTAAAACTCCGACTCGGATGTCATGGCTCGACTTTTGGGCCGGCAGGAAAACTTTTGCCTCCAAACATCCTGCGTCCTACGCCGCTCCTGCGGACTCTTTGTTTGCGCATCTGTATGAGTGCCCTGACATGTGACTGCGCGGGTGTTTGCTGTGTGCGAGCTGTTTGTCTTTTAATTGTTTGCACTTAAGTCGTTTGTTTGTTTGTTTGTCCCTCGTCTGCCTGCCTGCGCGTCTGTTCCTCCGGCGTTTGTCTGCCTGGCAGGTTACGACTTTTGTGAGAAAAGTCGTTAAGAGAGCGCTCAAGCAAATTACAGCCACAAAGTATGAAACGTTTTTTCGCCGGATTTATGCCAGGGGTGGCAATAAAGCGATGTATCCGAAAGATTTTTGCTGGGGACGAACTTAACTATTTGCATACATCGGGGGGAAAAAGCCAACCAATTAAGGCTAAGAGCAATGAGCACGGGAGACGTATGGCGAGATTTTGAGAATTCTAAAATGTTATCCATTTGCAAATGATGCTTATTCCTGATGCAAACAAACAAACACACACTTTCTCCCTTAATAATAAACAATACTTCAAGCAGCAGGTCTAGACTTGTAATTAGCATGCAATTCAATAGGCAAAACAACGTTTACTTCGATTTATTTGAGTTAGCCAGGGCACCACCATCGTTCAACTCTATTTTTCCCACAATGCCAGGTCACCCAGCTGAAACACCTGCAATCAAATGCAATGCCAATTGACTTATCTGTGCGGTCATTCTATCAGCGTTTGCTCTCCGTCCGGACAAGTTCCGCCTTCGAAAAGCAATCCCTCCTGCAATAACCAAATGTTTGCCAGGACAAACAACAAGCGGAGCCGGGCGAATGCAATCTGAATCCTTAACCTTAACACTTGGGTAAATTGATACACACATCAAAGTTGCGTTGCAATAGCCTCAAATCTTTCCGTAAATCAAGCAAAATGCAAATTTCACTAAAAGCTGGGTCCGAAACCGAAGCGAACCGAGGAAAGCGGAGACCACAAAACCCAAAACCTGCACAGAAAAAAAACCAAGAAAAAAAAGGACGGGAAAATTCTAAAGCGAATGGCGAAAGGAAAATTGTTGTCCTGCTCGAGTTCGGTTTGGCTGGAAGTTTTCGGGGTGGTCAGCATGGCTGCCAGGTAAACGGTCAACGGTGAGGACACCGGCCCCGCTCGAAAGCCTTATTTATCACACGTATTCCTGGCCCCGATTCTCACCCTTCCATTACCAGATTTCGTTTTTGAAATCGCATACTAATGTTGGCCAATTGGATTTGGTTAGCCCAAGAGCTGTGTCTGTCTGTGTGTTTCAATGGATCTTATCTACGTCCGGCACATATCTCACTTGGTCAGTACACTGGGAAATAAGAGCACCTGAACAGAGGTTCTCTTTAAACAGAAAGCCTTTTTAAGTCTTTAGGCCATTTGCTAGAAAATGGTAACTTATGGTTAATTATTGAATTTTTTTAAAATATATTTTCATATTCTCTAAAAAGGGTTAGACTGTGCTGCCAGTGACCCTTTTCGGTTGTTCATGTTGCCAAACATTTCACGCCTCCCGCAAAATGGCATCGAAGAGTTCGCTCGCCGCCTTCCTATCCCACCTTTCCTTTTGAGCGTGGAATTTGGCATTTGATTTCTGGGAAAGCGAGGCATCAAGTTGATTAAAAGCTAACGGAAAAGGAACTGCAACTGCAAAATGACATTTGGGCTCCACACTCCCGCCTGTTCAATGCAATTTCCCTGGCAATTAAGGCGAATTATAAATGCCGCCGAAGTCGGAGCTGGAGCTGCACTTGCAGGCGGACTCGAATCGGAATCGGAATCGGAATCATTGCCCGAAACAACTGCGGCCTTATTTAATTAAACAAGGAAGCGGGCATGTTTCATTTCAATTAGTCGCCGCTCCTCTGAACGGACGAGCAAGTGTCCGGTGGTAGTTGCGGCACACAAAAACCTGGGCAAAATAATTAACTGCATGCAACAATTTCCTCGCCCCGCCTAACTGCTGTGATGGCGCGGCAAGGGCCGTGATATTGAGCCATGCTCCGCGGATTCCGATCTGCGAGCTGCTAGCATGTTCGAAAATGGAAATCTGCATTTAATTTATTGATGCAGCTGGCCGTCGTGACGGCGGCTCCGACTGAGGACTCACTGTGCCGCCGCCGCCTAAATGTATGCAGCGTAAAATTGTTAAATGCGCGCTTAATCTGCATATAGGCGTGGCTGCCACGCCCTCTCGCCACCTCCCCCCCACAAGGCCCACCCGCTGTGCTCACTTTGGCACCGAAATTGTTTCATTTCACCATTAAAATGTACGGGCGAAAATGTTAAACACTTTATTGGCTCGCCCCCGCCCAGCGCCGCCGCCGAGAGGCGTGGCAGGTCTACCTACCTCCGATTGTTGCGGCTGTTTGCCACGTTAGCATATCTGTTTTTCATGTTCGCAGCGCTAATCGGGGCCCGAGTCCGTCTGTTCCGCGTGTTAGAGCAGCCGGCGGCCCCGGGGCCCCCCAGAGTGTCCGGGTATGCTCATTCCGGGGGCTTGGGACAGTAGCCGAGTGCATTCAGACGGCGATTTATTGCATTTACATGCGGACTGGCACTGCCCTCAACCGTTTGGGCGGCAAGTTGCTTAAAGTTCCGAGCTCATGATAAAGTTTAAGAAGCACATTAAGTTCGGTCATAAAGATGCTTGTATTACTTTCAGCAGAAAATGCAATGGGGTGAGAAAATAAAGATACATTTTACAATTTATTTAATAAGATTATATAAGAAGTATTTTCTAACGTCTATATAAGTTTTATAAATAAGAAAATATATTCCTGAAGCGCAACTGAAGAATTAATCATAGGACTTGGTTGAGTTGAAGCCCCAAACAGATCAGATCTTCAAGCAAAAAATGCACTTTGGATTGCCCTACTGTAAAAAGTTGGTTCTAATATTTACTGTACTAGTCAAAATGGATATATTTACAGATTTACTTACAAATTTTCTCTCTTTGTACTGAAATATTATTAAGTATTCTCTTTTAAATTCTAAAGCAAATTTAATAATGTTGAGCGTCGTTGAAGCTATTTTTATATTCTTGTATGTACATAAACTGACTATAGCATATATCCTATGCTTTTTGGTATAAATCAGCGGTGTCCTGCCATGACGTTAGCCATTTACTATTTTAGTTTCCAGCATTTTAGCTTTTTTTTGTGGAACTTTGTTTATTTTTGTTTCTGTTCAGCCACATGCTATTTTTGAGGGCCTGCCGCTTTCCTCTTACCTTCTGCCCTGACCCCTGCCCTTTTAGCTATTTTTGGCAAGGGGCCAAGGATCTGGCTGCCATATAGAGCCATATACATTTGTATCCTCGGCTAGCTATCGCTGCTAGTGAAGTCGAGTTGAGTCGCAACCTTTTTGATTAGATTACGCAACGTAAAACTGGTTTGCAAATTGAATAAATGACTTTTGCGTTGCCAATATAAAACGTGTTTGAAATTTTTGATTAGGCGAGCACACACACAGAGCGCGATTTTAGACCTTTCAAGGCACCAACAGCAACAACAACACAAAAAGTAAAATAAAATGGAATGGAAAACAAAACAACAAACAGCAGCGGCGACAAAATGAACTGAAATGGCAGCGGCCCAGGACGTGGGCCAGGTCCCCCGACCGGACTCCATTGCTCCCCGTCACTTTAGATGGCGGATCCTGCGAACCGAATGTAATTTGTCAATTTTGTCGGGTGGCAACGGGGGAGTCGTTTGCGGTCCACGTGTTGTTGGCAATAGGAAGGCCCAATTAAAATTCATTAAACGTAAATTAACATTGAAGCCGGGCATTATAAATTAACTAGAGGGAACAATGGCACGACCTCGGAAACCTGCCGGAAAGAGCAGGCCAATTGAATAGGGATTTGCGGAGCTGGAGACACTGTCCTTGTCAGACCAGAACGAATTGGGTGTAAGTATAAGAACATGGTTTTCCCCTTACTCATTTGTTAAAGAACTGTTTTTAACTATTATCTTGTCACTTTTCACATGATTTTGTATTTTCTCTTGACTTTTATATTACGATTTTCAATGTCGTTTCCACCTTTTAGCTTTTCCTTTAAATTTAAAGTAAACACAAGTTTAAAAAAACTGATCTTAAAAGCAATTATTTGCTTCGGTAATTAATTGCGAATTCGTCAATTGTGAACTTGCGTCTTAAAGAAAAGTTATTATTATTAGCTACAGCCATAATGCTGAGCTCTTGGCCATTGTGCTTTTATACTTTTCAATTCCACTCTCAGCTGCCAAGTCTTAATTTTTTTTCGGGCGCTAAATTCCGGAGTGCACAAATCCAATTCAGGCTTAATGAGCTGTGTAATATTTGCATTTTGTTCACACCCCGAAGCACTAATTTCGGAGCTCTCCCTTGGCGGCTGCGCCAAGAACTAGGCGGCGTTTTTATTTTTCTTGGCACAGTGCCGTCCGGCAAATGTGCCGCAATTGCTTCAGCTTTTCTGTTAACGTCCCTCCTGCCAGTTTTGGCAATCAGGCAAATAGAACTGCAGCGAGATAAAACAAAGGACAGACAGGGCAGCAGGGGCGACATAAATCCATTACAGATTGTGAATGCGAAATAAATCAGAGGCCATAATTCATTATTAAATCACTCATACGCCAGGTTAAACCAATTCCAAACGGTGAATGCAGGACAATTAGTGTGTCACTCAGGGAAAGCTGGGAAAGCTGGCAAGCTGGCAAAGAAGAGAGATGAGAAATGGGTTTGCCTTGTGTGCCGTCTCCGCTTTTAGCCAAATGAAAACCTCAAATGCGAGCGAACGAGGAGAGTCTTCTTCGGCAAAATCAACAAAATATTTCAAAATAACAAATGTGTCCATTGGTGCAGGGCGCTGTAGGACAGCAGAGCAGCCGAGCATCCGAGCATCCGAGCATCCGAGCAGCTCCAATGACAAAGTGCTTGCAAACGCACAATATTTGTCTAGGTCATGCATATCTCAATCCGGTCTGGTTGCGGAAAGGTGCGGGGCAGGTGTGGCACAGCCGGGATATACATAGTGGGCGGTATCCCCCATTCCGCCTGCCCCGATTGTCCCCGCACTGCGATTCCAATCCAGGTTGCCAGTTAAATGCAAACATAAACACAAAGGCAAATACACAAAACGCAAGACATATTAATCAGTGCGAGACAGGGATGGCTGCTGCCAGGGAGAGGTGGCTGGGATATATTGTATAAGCGATTCCAGCATTGGCTTTGGTTGGCCAAACAAATAAATTGCAATTTGTGTAATCTTAACACCTAGAGGCCAAAATCAATGGCGAACAAAGTCCTTGGAGCAGACATACAAGTTCTCTTGTGCAAGCGCACGGAGAGAAATTTCTTCAAGCCCTTAAATCAATTTAAGGAAGTTAGGAAGCCCTGAAAATTTATTAAGAGAAGTGAAATTATATTACATAAGCTTACTATTTAAATGAAACTATTAGTGAAATTTGTTTAAAGTTGCACTGTTGTTGACCTAAATAAAAACACTCTTCTGAAAATTATTCAAGCTTAATTAGTTATTTGCTTTTAAATATTCTTTTGATTACTACATTGTGTCTGAAATTTGTTTCTGTGCATTTATACCTCTGATTGCAAGGTAGCAGGTGTGTGGCAAAATATTTACAATTAAGCACAAAGGCAGCAGAAATCCATTGAGACTTACATTGTTCGATATGGCCGGAGAAATGTCACCCATCGCTGTTCAAGGCTATCAAAATGGCATAATATTTACAAGCTTGTTTGTACGATTTCCTGTCCAAGTGTGAAGGGATTAAATAGGATTGTGGAAAATTAAGCCAAAGTCAAAAATTATGTTTGATTTTAATTACAGCTTGCTATCGGCTTAGGTGTCGTAGAAACACCAAGTCCTATGTCTTATGGCGGAGAAAGCTTTTACCTCACATGTTCTTCGGAAATTATTGAGCAATATAATTTTCCATTTCCACCTACTAAATCATTTCGCAGTACGTTTCCCATAAAGTCACATACTTCTACTTAGTTTTCCAAGAAAGTATATGTCTTCTTTTGTCACTACGCCCAGCTGTGTCCACGGAATTTCATATTTAAACTTTAAGTGCGTATATAAGTAGGTGTATGTACATTTAAGGGGAAACCAAGAAGAACGTCATTAAAGTCAGGCAATTATAAGACTTTTGACTGATTGAAATTAACATGTCAAATGTCCGAATATTTAAAGGACTTCTTCGTTTGTTTTCAATCGGGCCTTCATTATATAGTAATATTTGCTTTGCACTGTAAATACCACAAGTAATTCAATTTGCATAGTAAAAATTAGCTACACTTTCAGTTAAGATATTTAAGCTTAGATCCCTATTTGATATATTTTACAAGTGTTTTCTAATATAATTATCTGTTATATTAGCCTAAAGGCCTTGGTCGCTGTGGCTTAACTCATTGTAAGAATTACAATAAAAATCATCTTTTATAAGCCATTATATAGCAATGTGAAAATGGTTTCTTAAAATTACATCTCGGCCCTTTGACTTCTCCTCATAAAAACACATCTTGGCGATGGACGGGCAGCACTCCAAGATGGCCCTGAAGGTCGACCTCGAGGGTCCAACCAGAGTGCTTAAGTGCCTAAGCGCCCCATGATGGATGCAGCGAGGCACTGCTTAAGCTTAACCCTAAAAGCGCATTTTAAGTAATTTCAGAGCCCTGCCTATGGTGTTCTTTCCCAGCTCGCCATGCTCTTTCGCCAACCCTTTGCGCTGCGGCTTAAAAGCTTTAAAGGAATTTATTGCGAACACTTGAAGTACGAGTATTTTTTACCGCCGCTCCTGTCCCCTGCTCCTAGGATGTACATATACATATATGCATAGGTATGGGAAGCAGAGTGAAAGTGGCTCGAGAGATGGGAAAAAGAACAACATCAACTGGTGCTGCCATTAGCCGAGTGTTAGAGGTGCGTAGGTGAACGTTATTTACAATGGATATTTCATGGGGGGAACCCCGCCACTCCGAGAGTCCTGGCCATACCATATTTTCCCAGCTCCAGCCGGGGCTTTAAATAGTTTCACACTTTTGTTTTTAGTTGTAATGTGCCCGGTCCACATCCTTCGGGTTCATACATATGTGGCATCGCAAACGACATATGCGACGAGAGTTTTGTCTCGAAAATGCAATACAATTGCACTTAATGGCACTGCACTCGCCCAAGTCGTGTGATTCGAAAGTAAATTGCCTTCGAAGTTTCCTCCGGTTGCCGGTCACAAGAAAAATGGGAAAACTGAGACGGCGGTGAGGCGGGGATGGTGGAAAACAGAACCTTGGTTGTGTCTGTTTTTGCTGCGCCAACTCGAAGCAAAATGTATGACCTTTGTTTGGTGTTTTCCCAGAAATATTGGCTTTGGTAAGCGTAACAAGGATTTTCACATTTTCCCACAATTTTGTTTCAAATGCAATTGCTGACAGTTCCTTCTCGAAAGCGGAAACTTTGGAAATTACACTTGCGGTATCTACATTTGTGGTAAATAAATGATTAGCCAAATGATTTATGCCCCACATATCAGCATCTATAATTAACAAGTATTCAACCTCAACATTTTCACAGCTAATCGATTTTATCAACGGGAAAATTTTCATTTAAAACCGCATTTCTTTGCTTTATTTTCCTGACACTCTGCGAATTAATTATGAACTTTTTCACACGGTCGTAGCATTTGTTTTTATTTTTGAAAGGCCAATAGTACACCAAGTATTTGACACTTTACAGAGTCGCCAACAAAAAGGCCACAAAATCAGTGTACTATTTTTTGCAAAGTAATAAATAAGTTATTAGGAATTTCCATAAAACGCTGAAATAGAAATTTCTATAGTCTTTGTATGTTGCTAAAGTTTAATTAATTTTCGCGTTTTTGCTATTGCCTTTATTGGAACTAATTAAAAATTTATTGGCGAATCATAAAAAGCCCAACAAATCATTGACAATGGCAAAGTCGCAATTTGAAGCTGAATTTGTGACAAAAAAGCGTTAGCTTAACCCACCAAACAGGAACGGCCCGCTATTGACAGCAACAATGGACGGAAAATCAGCTTAAAGTCGGCTACATATTAATTCTTTTGCCGATTGAATATCTCTCTTAAATCTCCCCTCTCAGTCGGCCTAATTAATGTAGACTGCGAGCTCATCAGGTCGCTGGATAAACATTTTTCCACAACCAATCCGCATTCAAATTGATTTATGTTAATTACTGTTTAACAAAATGCGCCTGACTGATTGCTAAATTGATTTTAAATGAAATGCAAATACGGAAAAAATCAACTCGGCCGCGTGAAAAAAGGAAATCGGCCAATACCCCGCTGCCGATAATGACAATCTATTTTACCGCCCTGATTGCTCTCAAACATCAGCGAGACTCGACGATACAGAACGAGGGGAAAATGCAAAAAGTGTATAAACTAACCGCATTATTTGTTAACATTGATTTTGCTCCCTTTTTCACGGCAACGGAGCTTACCACTCAGAGGATATATGGCGGATTATTTTTTGTAAAGTATTATTTATAGGTATTGCTGTGCAAGTGACCCTTCGTTTAAATTTAAATTTAAATAAATACAATTGATATGAGCCCAAGAGATCACCCATCCAATTATGTGTTACCTTTGTTATATTTGTTTTGTGTAAGTAATTAAATTATATAATGGCATAATGTAAACCACCATTTCCTTTCCCCTGTTCTACCTCTGTAATATCAGCGCTTGCTTTAAGCACTTCCCTTAATTGCTTATCCCTTTTGCATCCGAATATAATGCAATTTACACTTAATTATCATGTTTCACCTTTCCACAAGCAAAGTGATTAGCATTTTTCCTCTAACACTTCAGTTTGTGTGCTTGTCCAGGATCTCTGTCTATTGAATGTCCTCCCATCGAGTGAGCTGGAATCTATTAAAGGAAATTAATTAAAGACTTCGCTGCAGCAATGAATAAATAGTATCAACTAGAAACTGTCGAGGAAGTCTGGGACTTTTCATGAGCTCTGTTAATGGAAGTTCCTGCGGTGCAAAATCTTTCTGGCATTATTGAAATATTTATAGAACTTAGCCTGAAAGGAATTGAAGATGTTTAGGAGACAGATTAAAACCGGAGCCAAATTTAGGCAGAATATTTTTCTGCGAATGGAAAAACAACTACTGCCATCAATTTTCGATTTTCGAAGACTCTCAACTATGCCATACTGCGCAGAAAATATGTAAAAACTTATATACAGGCGGGGATTATTTATGACCTATTGTTCTGATCTCACAGGCCGAATCGTTTTCCATCTACGCAAATTGAAATGTGGGTGAGAGCAATTAAGGGGTCCTTTGTCCTCAGATTAGGTAATGACGTGAGCCTAGAAACTCCATGGGTCTGTTGTCGGGGTCTCAGCTGTCAATTGCAGCAGGTGGAGGGACGGAAGTGGGATCTGAAATGGGGGAAGATAGTGCCCCTTCTTGGATCTCGAGGCCCCGGCAAAGCAATAGCCCGCTTAACGGCGGGGGTCTCCGCTGCGGAGAAGCCGACTTGCAACTGACTTGGCCCAGAAACCCACTCTTGAGTGCCTGTGCGTGTGTGTGGGTCTTGGCCAAATGCCAACGCACAAAACATGCCATAAATCCACAGGCAGCATATAATTAATAAGGATTAATTGTGCACCAGAACTTGTGCAGCGACAATGCCGGCGACAACACACAGACACAGGACTCGGACACAGACATGGACAGGGGCAAAGCCAAGACAAAAGGACGAGTGCCTGCGGAATGGGAGGACGTGAATGGAGACGGGGGTGGAGAGATAGCTTGGTCATAGTCAAAATTTAATTAATTAATAGCACAACTTTAGGAAACCTGCATGTGTGCGCTTGTGCGCCCCAGAATGCAGGCGAAATTGGAGCCAAATCGATAAGCAAAACTCGAACTCGGAAAATTATCTTCAGCATGCGTTGTGGCACAAATATTCTCGCAAAATGTTTGCCTTAATTAACAGATGCAGATCCAGGCTCTTTATTAGAAAGCTAATTGCCAAAATATCCACATTCCATTGAGCAAGACTGAATCAAAATAGTATATTCGCAAGTCGTTTACTATTATTTAAGTGCATCAGCAGGAATATCGAGGCAAGTTAATTTAAAGTTGCTTTAATTAATTTTGTATCAGGGAATTGTAAATGGAAACCGAGCGTTAGTTGGAACTGAGCAATTATTATTTTTGTCAAGGTGAAAGTAAAATAAATACCAAGAAACCTTATTCTCGGAAATAATTAGAGACAAAATATTTAAGGTGCGCAACGTCATATAACATTCTGCACTTTCATCATATACTTACTTAAGTTAATCCGAGTTTGTTTGTAAAAACAGTCTTTAACTTTCACTAATTGTCTGACTTGCTACAAATGATGCTAATTCTTTTTATATGATATATTTCTATATTGCAGCTGTCTGCTTCTGGACTTCTGCGTAATTCAAGAAGGTACATATATGAATTTTACCTAATATCCTAACCGGTTAAAGCAGTTCGATTCGTTGGCAGCTATAGTTTATCTACCTACGACGAAATGCTCCGATCGGTGGAGTCCTTATGAATCAATAAACTCAGACATTTTGCTTAGTTGCCAAATTGTCTCATTTACAAGCTGCAAGCTAATAATTAAGCAGGCATTTGGCAGCAACAGAAAATTGTCCGCTTAATTCGGAAGGAAGCGAAAACTTTTTTATTGGCTCTGCAATCCCACCGACTTTTCTCCTCAGCATTTCAATTCCGTGAACTTTTTTATCAGACCTTTTACAGTTTCGTACTTAACTTTGCATTCACTTGGCCATCGCCTTCCTCCGCTTGGCAGGTGAGTGCAGAGGAGGGATGGCAGGGAACTGAAAGACGGCAATTAATGTTAAGCCCTTGGCACGGCCCAAAGGATAGTTGGGCATTTGGCGGGGCGAAAAAATCGAGAGAAGGAGAATAAAAAAAAACACAAGTGCAACCGCCTGGGCGGAGAGAAGGAGCAGGGGATTGGTTTTAATTAGGAAAAGTGTTTTATACTCCAATAACATTATGGTAAGCCTTGCAGGATTGAACCAGAGTATAGGATGCAACCCCTCTCACAATTTAAAATTAAGTTTATTTGAAAGCGACTGAGAGTACTTGAAATATGGGAAAATTTCACTTTAGTTTAAGATTTTTCATCTTTTTTGAAGAGTATTTCGGCTTCGATAAGTCTTATTTCACGGTATGAAGAGCTTCCCAATAGCCATTTGGTATTTATCTCTGTTTACCATACTTTATGCTTGACTGATTTCCACATTAAGTGCGACTATTTTCTTCGCAGAAATATTTTTTATTATAACAACAGACAAACAACAATAAAACTTGAGATACGGTCGCAATTTTAGTATTTTTATTTTTTGCTTATGGCTTCCACAAAATTGTTTTGAACCCACATCCACCGAATATTCCTAAGCTTTTTAGTGAGTAAACAAGATTTTTGATGCCGCATAATTTGGCCACCGCCAGCCTGCCCGCCAGCCTGCCCTCCAGCTTCCCGCGGGTAATTTGTTTTTGACGCATTGCTGATAACGGCACTGATGATGATGTCATAATTTTATTTTGCCCCTCCATTGCTCGGTCAAAAATCAAAACACAAAGCGTTTAAATTTCAACGATCTGTACGCATTCGATATAATTTGCATAATGTTTTAATTTTGCATACTTATTGGCCCATAATTAAGTGGCAGTACCCGCGGATGACGGTCAAATTATGGCGTCAGAGCGGATTTTCATTCGAATACCCCCAAAAGTATGAACTCAATTCTTTAAATATTTAAATACGAAATACCTACACATTCCCCTATTTGCATCGATGATCACGAGTCCTCCCAAGCATTTAGTAGAGACCTCACCTCGCGAGTGTTTTGCGTGTTCCTTATTTACGAGCTGGCCACACCGGCAACGTACGTACGCGCATTTTTAATGGACTCCGCGGAGCACTCCCGCGACCCCCATCGATAGATTCACTCCGATGTACAGCGACCGGGTGCAAATCGAACGAACATTTTGGGTGCCAGATAGTGTTTGTCTAAGACCCACAGCGGTGTCCCAGAGCCGGGGCCAGCTTATGTCGGAGTGGGTACTTCTTTTTGCAGTCTCTTTCCCCGGCTCCGGGTTTTTTCTGCCCGCTCCAGGACCCAACGAGCACAAACACACTCGAGCTGCTGAGCGTTGCCGGATATTGGCTTCATACACCGCCAGCCAATTTTAAATTGCCAATATTGATTTATACGCCGCATGCGTTGCTGCCACATGGGGTATGAAAGCCGTGCCAAGGGGCTGCCGGCTCCCGGTGTCGGCTGCCGGGAGTGGGAGTCCTCGAGTCCTGGAGCCGTGGCTCTTTGCCTCCCTGGCCCGGACCCTCTGAAGCATTGTTAAGTTGCAATTCTGCAGGTGGCTGTCGGGGATGGATTGCCGAAGACGGACGTGGCCAAAGTAAATGGCCAGGGGATTTCAGGTAGTTAACGCTACCAGAATTTATTGGCCGGGCTTTAATAGTTCCACCCGCATGCAATGCAAATGTGCTCCAAAATGCACAGTAAATAAAATGGCAATCTAAATGGTTATTATTATTATTCTGAGCCGGCGTAAACATATTTTGAATATCTACCCCAGAAATTTAAGCAAGCTAATAATAATCTGCGTCACAAAAACTTGTTATTTAAAATCAGAGATAGTTATTATATTCAAATCGTTATTTTCAGTGCACAACCATATCGTGTGCTGCGTATGTCCTCACATATAGTATTACTTAACCAAAATGCAATTGGATATGCCATCAAAGCGAAAAAATCATTTGGCCGCCGTTCTCCTTGCCATCTCCTTTTAATTTCCTCTCCCCCATCTCTAAGGCACACTCCCAGGCTTCCTTGGTTTGTGATTTCCCAAATCCCATTTAAGAATTCCCTTTGTGGGAGCCTGGGATACCCGGAACTCTGTCTCACCCACAACAGTTGAACAAACTCCTTTGCATAATTCATGCAAAAAATTCAGCACAACTCGTATTCCAGACCCACTGAGTTGCTTGTATATTTTCTCAGGGCTGATCCTGCCTTAGCTTCTGCTGGCGTTGTCTTCCTTTGACGGAGCCAGGTCTACACATGCTTTAAGTTCCGATTCCATTAGATGCGTCTGAATGTGTCAAACGAGTGATAACCGCTGGTTAGTATCTTAGAGTTTGGGAAGGGCAAATAGTAGCTCTGCATAATGTATTTATAAGAGGGGAATATAATAAAGGCAAAGCTTGAATTTCCATTCTGCATTTCTTGATATTATTGTTTTGTTTTTCTTTCATACTATCTGCTGTCTACAAGGAATAATGTTTGAATGTTCACAAGCCCACCTATTTCGGGGTACTTGCAGGCCTTTCGAAACTATTACCTTTCAAGAGCTGCACCTGGGAAATTGAAGGAAATTAATTGCCCGCTTCCGTAATGAACGTCATTATAAAGCTGTCAACTGCATTCAGTGTAGTATTATGACCCTGCTCTGGCATATTATATAATGACTTTTTTCCTTGCTTTTACATGAATTGTTTTTGTTTTTAATTTATTACAGCACAAGACTTTTGTTTTTGTTGCGCACGAGATGGACGGTTCGGAGCCTTTTATTTAACAATGACAAAAATAAATAGCAACCTTAATGATTTTCCACATCAAACATGGCCGCAAACAAAGGGAATTGAAAAAATAATTCGTTCGTTCGCGTTCATCTTTCAGTCATTTAAATATCGCATAAAAATCATTTTAAATTCCCCTCAAAGAGGATTGCCATAAAATAAACAACGAGACTTAAAAAAAAGAAATATGTATCGAATATAATCGTAAAAGTGATTTAACAATTACAAAATACGTTATAGTAACGCTTTGAGATTGGGCTTAGATATATTTAAAGCCAAGCCTTCTGTTTGTGGCATCTGCCCCAACTTGTTGCAGTAAACAACGTTATTAATGCATAGCGCCAAATTAGGCTTATACATATTTGTCTTGCTCCTGGCCATGAAATAACGACAAAGCGGCAAGGGAGCAAAAGAAGAACACCCAAAGCGAAAAATGGTAATACGTTTTCCATTAAATTTAATTTGCATGGCTTTAGGCGCTATCCGCTTCCGTCTGAGCTGTGGCTGTGGCCTAAAGTTTAAAATATGATTTTGTTTTCACTTCCCATCTGCAAGCCCTGATGTTTGATTTGGCGTTAGAGACATATTGCTCTTCTAAATTTATAAAATAAATTAAGTTAAAAACATTAATATTTGTGCACTCCAACTTTATAGTTGATAGATACTGTTATTTGCCTGGATTTTCTCAAGTGTATGTTTAAATATTTAAGAATATTGTTCTCGAAGCTTCGTATGATAAACTAGTTGAAGTAACTAAGTATACAATGTCCAACATTATTTATTTATACTTTTGCATATACGAATTTCTTTACAACACTGTTACTGGCTGCACAAAAACAGAAAACATATCTAGTGCAATTTCTAAAACGACACGGATGAAAGTTCGCATTTACCTTAAAGCTGTCTTGAAGAGCGATTTGGATACTATTTTCCAGCAGACAAAGTCCATTGCATGGCCATGGAAATGCTGCAGCATCAGGGGTCTGGCATTGTCCTTACCATCGATGTTGTCCTCCACTTCTGCCCGGGCATCTTCCAGTGCCACTTTTATTGTTATTTTGCCTGCATCATTATTTCGGTTGGCGCCTTGACTCTGAAAAGTGGAGGTGGAGAGAGTTCGGTTCCCAGCAGGTCCTGCCCACTTCCGGGTGCTGTGGCAGTGTCCCTTGGCATTGTGCGGAGCCGCCTTTGCTGTTGTAGCAGATAAAGATAAATAGTCTCAGATAACGCTCAGTTATTTGCAAACAAATACAATTGCGGTTCATTGATGGCGGTTTCATTTTGCCTTTCGCGGCGAAGGCGAAACGAGCTGGTTGTGGAGCCGGTCCGGGCCATTATCCCCTGGTCCTGAGTACTGAACCCTCCCAGCAGCCCGCTTTCAGTCGACGCTATTCTCATTCCACTTGAACACGAATTGGTCGAACGTGTGGCTGATGAACTCTGCGTACCACTTGCCCACAATACCCAGCCATTTCTGCGAAAAAGGGAGTCGGAACATTAGGGAAAGGAACTCGAGTCTATGCAAAATGTGAGCTTAAAACAAAGGTACATAGATAGTTTATATTAATATTGAAGGGACAGAGACTGTGTGCCAGAGACAAACAGTTAAAGAGTAAATTCCCAAAATAGTAATTTAGTATAGTCTTGCTTTTGTATTGGACTTACCGCTATGGACATTGAATTCTCCGGCTTGAAGCCCCAGTAGCCGTGGGTCAAGCCCAAAACGAAGGCCATCAGGGGCTCCTGCTCGTCCTCATCAACCATGTACTTGAGCACATTGAGGGCAGTGGTCCAAGTAAGCCGACGGTGTTTGTGCAGGAACAGGACATCGGTGACGATTTGCGCCCGGCTCAAGACGTGGATTTTGCGAAAGTCATTGTAGAGCGTGGAGGCCAACAGCTCCCAGGTCTTATCGTCATACTGGACCCTGTAGTAGCCGATGGCTTGCAAGTTGAAGATGATCCACTGATCCTTGGGCACCGTGACATTTAATAGCAGGCGCTCCTCGAAAGGACTCATCCAGGCCTTGGGCCGCACATCGGAGAAATTTGCCGTCGCCTGGACGGCAAAGGTGATTGGAATCCACCAGCGCTCCGGCCTGCTCTCGTTAAAGACGTGGCTCTGGGTGAGGAACACGTTAGTGCCAATTCGGTGGACCTGGACCAGCGGATAGCCAGCCTGCTGCGTCCACTTGTCCATAATGCCTTTCAGGCTCTGCTCCATGTATGGTGAGCCCGGCTGCCGCTCCCAGGCCAGCTGCAGTGATCGCCAGAATGAATCGGGTGTGCTGCCGGCGTAGGTGTTCTGCCACAGGTGCCGCTGGATGCCGTCGATGAAGGTCTCATTTCCGAGAAAGCCGTTTACCATGACCACCAGTGCAGCTGCCTTTTGGAACCGGGCTCCCTCGTTAAGTCCCTGCGCTGCTGGCATCAGCGGGGCGAGGGTCATGCCTTCCACCTGCCCCTCGTGCATGAAGGCCATTTCACGGTAGCGAAGCAGCATGCGCTGGCCCATTCTCGGTTGAAAGTGATCCACGCCCAGAGCCTCGAAGTAGCCGGCAAGGCCTTCCGTGAGCCAGAGATCTGACCACGAGTCGATGGCCATCAGGTTGCCAAACCAAAGGCGGGCAATTCCATGGGCAACCGTCTGAAGAGCTTGCGTCTTTGCCTGCGACATCTGACCCTCATAGAGTTGCAGCACCTCCTTGCTCTGGAAGACGACAAGGCCGTGGCTCTCCGCCGACGTCACAGGAATCTGGTCAAGCACAAGCTGGTCGATATTGTCTAGCGGCAGGCGTACCCCCAGCCATTCCTCGAAGAGCTGCAGCATCTGCGGCGCCACATGGGCGACAAAGGAGGTCTCGGGCACGTCGACGGGCCGCGAGCAGGTGCGGAAGTGTATCGGGCTCGAGCTGACTGACTGACTGAAGCTGCAGGTGAAGTTGTTCACGGAGAAGGCCAGCTTGTAGGCAGGAATCGGGGGAGTCTTCTCGTGCACTGACCACACATAGTCGGGCAGATTCGTGCTAATTGAAAGGGACAGTAAGGAAGAACGGGAAGCGGCAAGTCCGTTACAAGTACCGCCAAGAAAATATATTCAAATCCCAAAGTTTGGGTACTCACTTGGGCAGTATCGCTAGGACTTTCGTGTTGCTGAAGCTCTGGAAACGCTTGTGATGACCCATTGTGACATTAAAGGTTGCCCTAAGGGAGGGCTCATCGAAGATGGGCATTACGTTTCTGATTAAGTTCCGCTCTAAGAAGGTCAGCGAGTAGAAACTGGAGGGGAGGATGCGTAAGGCAAGTTCTGGGGCCGTGGAAAATGGAATGGCTTACTTCTTTTGCCTCGTCTTTGCATTTGAATAGCTTCCGATGAAATAACCATCACTGGACTCTGACATTCGTCGGCCAAAAGGGATGCTCAGGACATAGGTCCTGCCCATCGACAGGCGCTTGTTGAAGTTTAAGACCATATATTGCCGATTCTGATTAAGCTGCACCTTCTTGACCCACACGTCGTCCGGCCAGAGGAGGCTGATATTCCGTGTTTCCACCTCGATTTCGCCGACATGGAGCACCACCATTGTGGTGGCCCTTTGCACGTAGATGAAGATCTGCACTGTTCCCTCGTAGTAGGAGCTTTGCCCTTTCTCCAGGTGGGTTATCAGCCTCAAATCGTAATGAAAAGGTACCACGGAGACTGGCAATCGTGGCTCGTCGTAGAGCGAATACGACATCGCTATGCCAGCCACTTGGCAGATGACCAGCAAGAGCAGTCGGTGCAGGAATGCATTCACCTTAAGGGGACATATCGACATGCTGAATGAATAATTTCCACTCGTCCTCGGATCTGAGATTCTGCAAACGAAACTAAATTTTATAATTTTAAACACAGCCAATTTATGAGAATTCTGACAAAAGAAGACTCGCTTACTGTTGAAGGGAAGTGTATGGTTAATGTTATCATCTCCCAACTGGTTCCTAAGTTGGTCTATTTGCTGAACAAATGACTCACGTTTGCTGGGAATAATCTGTGGTATTTACATATCGTATCAATGGAAATACATCTAAATGCTTTCAGTTCACTCGGGGCCTCGGACTCGGCTTTTCTTATAAGGGACCATTTCAAGTGGGAAAGAAGCGGTTCAAAAGTAAAAGTTACACTCGCCGGCCGTCTTGGCAGCGTCTTGACTTACTTTCCAGCTTTCACTTGGGTCCTGGCACAAGTTTTCCAACTTTCTGCGATACGTGCGTGTGTACGTGTGTCGATTTGTGTATGTGGCTGTGCGAGTGTCTGTATCGGTGCGTGTGCGGGCCGAGCGCCAAAAAGTATGTTAAGCACTTTGCTCCCAGTTTGCAGGCGCACTTTTGGCACAGCCCCGAACAGAGCTGCTCGAACGCATACGGATACGTATTCGTATCTGGCCTGCGATTTATACGTGCATGTAATATGTGTAATTTATGACTGACGGGATGTGTGCGCTTAAATTATGTGCAAAATGCTCACAAAAGCCGCCTGGCTTTCGGGGGCTAACAAACTTTGACTCAAAACTTTGGCCGCAGCCCCTTTGCCGAATGCCAGAATATTGACAGTCACGTGTGGATTAGTTATCGGGCTCTCGCTGCATATGGGCTTGCATATTCCTCAACGACGTGTTGAATGGATTTTCCCGTTCCTGAGGGCCTTTCTTCTTTAAAGATACCACAATTCAGGCAGGTACTGCAGCGGAAATTGCTTTCTAATTTCAGTAAATATTTGTGATCGATAAGAACAAGAGTTATGTGAGTTGTTCTTAAACAAATATAATGAAAACAGTTCTGCAAGTCTATTTAATTGGGAACAGCTTTAGATCGTCTTAAATGATCGCATAGGAAATCACATTTGTCTCCCCAAAATCGGTTTATTTGGGAAACCTGCACCTTGTAAGACAGAAATTAGTGCAAAAATGTGGGTGTAGCTGCGTCCGTGAGGTATGATCATTGTTAGGGGGCATCCCAAAAATAACAGGCTCCATCAGATTATGCTTCATGCCCCTCAGCCCTTTGCCAACGCATTTGTGCATCTCGGTCCGAACCCTAAATGAATTTTCATTTCCAATTACTTTACGATTTTGCCTTTGTGTGTCTGATGACTTGTCCCTGTCCGCCGCTATCCGTCCGGGCTCTTCCCGTCCCCATCCGCCCCTGGTGGCATTACAATTCGATTTCCTAATTTTCAATTTTACACGTTTGGCAAACACTCGAGTCGAACAGCCCAGATCGAAAACGGGACAAGCGCCCAGAGCCCAACCTAGCCCTCATCCGCATCCGCATCCGCATCTGCATCCACATCCGCACCCTCGTCCCCATTCAATCGCTGCGCTATCCGTATGCAGGGCCAGGCCAGAGACTTTTGAGAAATTTTAATTAAAATTGAATTTTCTTGCATTTAATTAAAAGCTTAGCTGGCGCGCATGAAAAATGAAAGAAGCCAGAGAAAAACTCTGTTCGGTGTGGATGCGGATGTGGATGCGGACGTTGAAGGGGCAGGGGCAGGGCACTCGAGTAGAAGAGCATGCACTCGCTGCGCCAGAGATATGGGTATCATCATCCTCAGCCGGCTAAGGATGGACCGCCCAGCATCCATTGCCCCGACCCCCATCGCAAAAGGAAACGGAGCCGAGGATATTTTCGTTTGTTTACCCATGCTGGGATGCAGGCAGCTCTGTACCCGGAACCGGGGCTAAATGCAACACTGACAGCTACTGTCAAAATAAGCAACTAATCTCTCTGCTGCAATATTGTTTGACAGGCTCACAGCTCGCACACAAACAGCCCCGCACAGCCCCAGCCCACTGCTATTAAGGGCTTCCTGCCCGTCGGTTGTGCAATTGATTTTCACTGGAGACAATTGCCCGAATTTTCAGCCATGCCGCCTGTTTCTGTGCAACAATCATCGGCCAATTGGATTTCGGGCTGCGGCCGGCTAATTAAGTTTTTCAGCCCCACTTCCCGCAATCCCCCGAAATGTAATGTGCCTATGCCGCAACATTTTCCACCATTTCCGGCCGCGAAAATGCATCACAATTGCGGATCGGATCGGAAGTGGCGGCCAATTGGAAGGCATCGCCATGCCACTTTTAACCAGCCATTCGGGGTAATCACTTTTGAATTGAACAACACGAGTTTCCTGGCTTTGGAGAGCCAAAACCTTATAGAAACACCCACAGGTTATGGCTGGACATCGCAGCATCATGAGTTCATAATGCAATTAATCTTATTGATATCTTCATAATTAAATAATATAAGGTATGGCTGTTAGTTCTCCCTCCTCAAGCAGCCAGATTTATTCAAAGCAATCAATGAACATTTTATTTTCCACATTTTCCAGCTCAGGCATCGCAAAATGCCGCAAATATGCTCTTGCGCCGACCAACTGACCAGCCAAGCGATCAATGGGGACCCGTCCTGCTGCCGAGATAGTGCGGCTGAAGCCACATAATTGTTTTAAATTTTTCATAAATTCCCCCGCAAAATGCTGCACGATAAAAATGCGGCACACAAACCCAGCTGTCGTAGGTAAATTTCGAGTCTTGGCTTACCAGCGCCAACGAGCCAGCGCACTCCTCGAGATCCGGCGGCCAAGAGCCGAGATCCAAGGGCTGTGGAAAGCGGCAGGGGAACAGCCGACTGAAGGACCAGGGACCGACTGCAGCGATAGCATAAATAGTTTAATATAAAACGCAGACAAAGGCCGGGACCAGAGCCCTTAGCTCATCTCATACCCGCATAGTTCGTGCAGCTCGCTGCCGAAGTTTGTGAAGCGTTTCTTTTGTCCTGCGGCAGGAGGGAAAATATTTAATGCACCCACAATATTTTGCTTGGCTGGCAAGTGATAATGCACCGGCCTCGGGCCGCAAAACTTGATGGTCCCCATCCTCCAGGGGCCGCCTTGGCCTTTGGCAGGAGTACAAAGGACCGGGCCGTCGAGCCACCGAGGCCCCGAATATCCGAGGGACGACCCAAGTGGGCGCTGGTCGTCAAAGGAGCCGATTCGCTTTTTATATGCATATTCAACAGTGTGGAAATAATAAAGCCAACTTGCCGACAGTTATAGTTGCTTCCCCAGTTGTCTAGAGATAGTCGAGATGCCGGAGTCAGGAGGCAGGAAGCAGGAAACACTCGTTGCCGGCCCAGACATTGCCAGATAGGAAGCAGGGAACAACGACTCCGAGTCCTTGGACACTGAGTTCTCTTCCTGGAGTCAACGGAGTGCTTACAATCAGCTATCATGTAGTCAAAAATATTAAAAGGTTATTATAAAATAATATAACTTATAATTTAAAATTACCTTTTAAGGTTATCTTGTTTCGGTTTATAAGCACAAGAAATATTCGCCTGAGCCCATGTCAGGATCCTCTTTTTGGTATAGAGACTAGAGTTCTGCTTACCCTCCACAAGGAAACTCATTGATTTGAAATGTCTGAAATGGAAAACAGCATGCCGTAACTTATCAAGTCATTATGCACATCAGCTCTCCCACTGACATAATTAAATATGCGTTTCCTGCGAGGAGAGATGACAAAAGACAACCGAACGACGATTAGCTGATTTGTCATTCAGGACACGCTTAAATCGAACCCACCGGTCGGTCCTGCATGCCGAGCCACCGAAATTGAAAGTGACATTTATGACACAGACGTTGCTGGCGCGACAGCATCGTTTCCATCAGCGACATTACCCTGACGATGCGCTGCAGCATTTGGTCCTGCGGCACTGATTTGAATTCTGTCAACAATTTCACAGCTCGACGACATCTCAGAAGGTGGAACGAGGCGCTGATTGGCCTCATCTCATTGCGGGGAGGAAAGCAAATTTAATTGTTGTCAATCTGACATTGCCAAATTAGAGCTGGCTGACAGCTGTCTCTGTTCGTTTGCGTTTGTCCTTGTTTTATTTCTCTGGCAAGTCTAAAGTTCATTTCAAATATCTAGCTGAATTTTTTCGCATTATTTCCCATAAATACAGGTTTTGTATTGCCTATTTTTAATACATCGATTCTACAAGATCAGTTGAAATAAAATGGTCTTATATCTTTTCCGCTTATTTAAAAGTAGAGACCATAGATATATCGTCAGTTGTATACTTCTTTAAGTGCTGGTGTTTCGGTGAAATATTTACACTAAGAAATGCGTTACCCATCCAAATTTAACCTACAAATAAACCCGAACTCGACCTGGGTCCCAACCCAAAGCAACCAACCTAAATTTAACCCAAAACAAACCTCAAACCAAACCAGAACCATCCCAAAACAAAACAAAAACTATAAGCCTCTATAAGCGAGACAAATCCATCCGAAACCAACCCAAAACCACTTTAAGATCCATCTAAAACGACATAAAACTAACCCAAAACCCCTGCCGCTTGTAAAGACCCTGTCGTTCTGAAGGTGGCGATTGACCCTAAATTTCATATTCGTACTACCTACCCGGCTACTTCCCGCATGGGTACTTTCCTTACTGACCCTATGGTAAACGATGGCCGAACCACCAGTAGAAAAAAATGTTGCACGCGAATGCGACACAAAGCATAAACGAAATTAAACGATGATGCATTGCACTCATTTTCGTAACTTCGAGAGCATTCTTTTTGTTTTCTCCTTTCGGTTATTCTTTTTGTGTATGCATGTACAAGAGTTTACAAAAACAATCGCGTTAATTGTACCGTTTGTTTTCGTTTTTCGACACAATAAATTGGGAAGAGCGACGCGAGTGATTTTTGCCTTCTGCTTTCGGTTATTCTCTTTTGCTATGCTCTTACAAGAGTTTACAAAAACAATCGCGTTAGGTGTTTTGTTTGTTTTTGTTTTGCTTCTTGTATGTAGACGCAAATTTCGGCACAATAAGTGAAGAGCTTGTGGAGAGAAGAAGTGCACATAAATTTTAAAACAAAACAAATTAACTGTGGTAAGATACCTTAATTTTAAAAAATGTATAGTGCAAGGCATCAGAGAAGGCTGAAACAGCAATTAAAAAAAAAAT
>VNJU01009275.1:0-19412 GCA_008042675.1 Drosophila seguyi | reverse complement strand
ATTTTAATGAACCACTTCCTTCAAGACAGCTGCATCTTAAACAACGTTGAAACTGAGTTAGCTGAAGATGAATTTGCCGAATATTTAGATGTCCCCAAAGTTGAGACAATTCAAACCAAGGTGGAAGCAGAAATTGCAGGATATTCTAAAATAATGTTTTTGCATTCGAATTTAAGTTAATTATATTGTTATTTTAGTAATAAGTTTAATATATAACCAAATTACAATATGCATACACAACTATAAAAACAAATTTCATTTCTTTTTCATTGTTTTCAGTTGTCACTCGAATCATTCGAATGAAGCGTCTCAATTTACTGTGTTCTCATCCCATTCAATTCATTTCCATCTGTTTCGTTGTTGTGCGACTGAGTCGTACGTAAATTCACTCACTCACTCATACCAGTTTGACTTTGCTTTCATTCTCATTCCATTCATTTTCGGCATTGTGCATTTGAATGTGCCTTTTTCGCCACTCATGCAGATGTCTAATATAAAGTAATTTATTTTTAAATAGTTCTCCTGCCACTTCGGTTTAATTTAGAAAGGTTCCTGCCTTAGCCCTGCCACACTCCACACACCGGAGCCGGAGCGGAAATCACTGCTCGCGGTCTTCGTCGCTCTGGTGCGTACCGGCCGTCTGTGATGGGTGATCAAGAGTTGAGAACGACTACGAATTGACATTGGTGATGGCACTGCCCCAGACCGCCCAGGCATTAAAATCGCCCTCTATAGGTCGTGTATCGATCTCTCACATCCTCAATGAATCGGTCCAAGATGACTACGAACTCTACCAGCGGTAGGCCAGGAGCGAGGCAGAAACTGCACCTGAGGACAATCGACAGATGCGTGGACGCGCAACTGCATTCCCACAGGGAAGCCTAGCTTAGTATCGCTTGATCTTGTATTGCCACGCAGTGGTTCATGCGGTGTGTTTGGGATCAACTCTAGACGACGACTCCAGGGGGAAGTAACGGTAAGTAACGATAGCAATTAAAGTGACGTCTGCCAAGTGGTCCGACGGAGTCTCCAAGGTGGGTTAAATGGTAATTAGGGCCTCAGAATCATTCCCTGATCGCGGAACTTAGCGCGAGTGGATTCCACTTGAGTGGTTCCCACCTGGAGTAAATATTTTTAATCAGACATTAATTTTTGTTGCTTTTATTTAACCCTGATCCACCCAATGTGGAGCAGACGCTGCGGGTTGCGATCGATTACCGGCTATACCGACCCGTCTCGGTCGCCAGGGTACGGTTACTAGGTGTGCCGCATCGCGGAGAGGATGGCAGTTGGTCTGCTCCGTGACCAAAGGCCAAAGGCTCGAAGGCATGGTTTTCGCTGCCGCACTGTTTCCGCTGCCGTTCCACAAGTTTGTCTCGTAGCGAGCGGCCAGCAGGTATGGCCCCCCTGCCGGGTCAAAGCCCTCTGGGGCTTACATTTTCAGATGGCTTGTCGCGGCTTTTGGGCGAAGCCGCGGTTGACCTCTTTAAAGCCCCAAACCCCCTCTGGGGCTTCGGAGCTCCCGGGAAAGGATAAACCACAAAAACTGTCGGAAGAAGACGAGGAGAAGCTGCTGAGGCCGATATTTTTTGTTTTTAACTGTAATGATAATTATTTAGTTATTTATTTTATTCCTTGTGCAACAAGTTTAAAACTTATATTTATTGCACTAGTTACGGAGGAGCCATAAATTTATTAATCCTATATTATTACTCTCGTATTCTTATATACGATTAAAATTAACATGATTGTATTATATTATATATTTTCTAACTTATTCTAAACATATATAGCAATACTGTTGAACTTCGTTTCAAGGTTACTAGGCCGGTGGCACTTCAACTTTCAAACAACTCTACACCACTGAAAACAGTGGGAATTAAGATAGCTTTTGAAACAGATGGTCAAATTTCAGTTGGAATTATTGCCAGAGTGTGGTACAACTGCCTTAGGACGCTGTATGTTCTGCCTGAGGCTTTGTTTATGTGGTCATGTTAGGACAGTGTGCTATTCAGTGTAAAGCCAAGATTTTCGGTTTTTGTTACATAGTCTATATAACTATTGTTAATTTTGAGTCTTGGTAGTTCAGTAAAATTGTACGGTTTTTGTATATTAACAAACAATTCGTTTTCAGGGGGTTAAGTAAGAGTCCGTTGGTTTTAGACCAGTTACCTATCTTAAGTAGCTCGTCATTTGAAATATCAATACATTCAGACACATTATATAGGGGTCGACTTACATATATTTGGACGTCATCGGCATACATATGAACTTGACAATTTGACAATACATTCGGTAGGTCATTCAAATACAATGAATAAGCAGAGGCCCAATAACAGATCCCTGGGGAACCCCTCGTTTTAGAGACTGGAGGGTTGATGTCGCGTGCTTAATAACTTTGGCCTGGCTTCGCCCACTCAAGTATGAGGTCAAATCAGGGCTGACGACTCAAATATATATGGATTTTGTAGTTTTGAGGAGAGAATTTCGTGGTTTACAGAGTCAAATGTCTTGCTGAAGTCTAAAAGCGTCAAAAAAGTAATATTATTTTTGTCAATCTGCCCACGAATGTCGTCTGTGATTTTTATTCTGCAGTGGTGCATCTTCTATTCTTGTGAAAACCGGATTAGCAGAAGTTTAAAAGAAAATTTATTTTTTCGAAGATATTTCCTTTGAAAGAAAGGGGGAATTGATATGGGTCGGTAGTTCGAACACGATTAAGGGATAGGTATAATTTTTGCTTTCTTCCAAGCCAAAAGGAAAATAGATGTCGTGAAGACCGAGTTTATTAAATGAGTTAGCTGGTAGAAGTTGCGGTAAAAGTATCTTTACGAACTTTGGGCAGATATTATCTAAACCCATAGCATTTGACTTAATTTTAAGTACAGGTTGAGGGACGTTCAGTCGCTTTAGGTACTTGTATATTGGCAAATTGGTCGTACAGGTCATCAATGTTGGCATTAACTTTATCGGTCTGTTTTTGCTTCCCTATCCCTCAGCTACGTAGCTCATGCCATCTGTGTATGCTATTTAAGGCTTTTCTTTGTAGTATGTAGATTTGGCGTGATTTATCTTTTGCACAACACTTTTACGCAAAGTTGTGTACTCTTCCTTAAGGGAAATAGTCTTATACCTAACCCATTTAGCGTAAGCGCCATTGCGTTTTTTTATGTCAGTTATTATATCTGCATTGAACCAGGAATTACTTTTGGGTCTGAGGAGTTTCCAACGAACGGGTACACACTTATTGAAAAGATATTCTAGCTCAGAATGTAAGTTCTGTAATTGTAAGTCTGCAGTCTGAAGTGTGTATATTACATTCCAGTCACGTCGAAAGAATTCTAAATTTAGTAGGTCATAGTCAATATTTCTAAAGTCTCTGTATTCAAGGTCATGTTTTATATGGTCAAGTGAGATTTGATACGTCATGAAAATTAGGTCGTGCTTAGAGAAAACTGCTACAGAAACCTGGTCAAAAAGTAGACTTTTACAAAAAAGATGTCAAGAAGTGAGTTATTTGTGTTTGTAAAGTGAGTGGGAACAAGTGTGTTAACAAGACTTAAACCAAGCGCTTCGAAAGATTCGGGCATTTGCTCGTCAGTCAGCATGTTATTGTTTAAATCTCCAGCCATTATTATGTCATCATACTATGTATTAAGCGAGTAGAGTAGTTCAATTAAGTCGTTAAGTCAGTAATTCTATTCGGGCGATATACACACCCAATTAGAACTTTTTCGGACCTTCTGCTCCCGATTTCTATAAATACGTATTCTATTTCACATCCATCAGTTTGTTTGCAAACAATTTTTGATCGAAGACTATTTTTAACAAATATTGCAAACCCACCACCATGACCCTCTCGGTCTGAACGAAATAAATTATATTCATCACATTTAATCAATGAATTACAGACACTAGACGTGAACCAGGTCTCAGAGACACAAATAACATTAACATTGGAGTCAACAAAAAGCCATCTAAATTCGTCAGCTTTCTTGGTCAAATTTTGAGCACTTATATGACAAATATGGATTTGCTCAAGTTACTTGAAGAAGAGAACATAATTTAATAAAAGAATTGTGAAGCGCGCACGAATTAATAAGTAGGAAACTTAAGATATAACAATAATAAGCATAAACATAGGACAAAAGGAAAAAAAGAGGCATCATCGGATGCTTCGACTTCCCTCATTCTTCGGAACTCCGAGAAGTCATGCATTTCCAATATGCTGTAGATCTCGCCTCTCTCTTGCGTTTTCACGTGAACAACACCTCTGCGCGTAAAAACAGCATGCAGTTGTTTGAGCTTTTTAAGCTTCATTGCTTCTTTACAGAGTGCATAACTCTCTTTCGCCAGCTGCTTGTTTAGATAGAGCGGAGCTTCCAAATCAAAGCCAGTAAGCTTAGCTTAAGTTGACAATTTAATTTTCGGCGATATTCACCTGCTGCTCAAAGAAGTTGCGCCTTATCTTGTTCGCGGTCGAATTTTATTATTATTACTGGGTCAAGCACAGTTTTGTGTCGTAGCTTGACCCAAACAATATCCTTGACCCTCGGTGCTGGAGTGAGCTTTTGTTCGATACAGAGGGTGTTTAAGAGCGTGCGAAGATTTTCGCCTTCTACTGCAGTTATGCCGTGTACTCGCAAATCGCAAGCGACGTGTTCATTTGCTTGGCTAGAAACTTGGGACTCAAGTAACCCAACCTGTGTTTAGATCAATTTTGGTTGGTTTGGCTAGTTTTTTTTTCTCGCGGAACTGCTTCTTTTCTGGTGTCACGGCTGGAGCAAGCACAGTTGGAGCCATTGTGCGATACGGTGATGTATTTGCGTGTTTTTGTTTTGAGTGATTTTTTAGTTTTTCAGTGAGTTGTCGGTGCCGTAATAGTCGTTGGTGAAGGTTTAATTGTGTATGTGAATGTTTGTTTGTTTGTTAAATTGGCGGCTGCCAGAAAGAAATTGTTTAAATATTTTTGTACTACGTCTCGCGTTTGTACGTTTTATTAGGCCATGTTTGTTGTGAGTGTTTTTATTAAAATTAATCAAAAAACAAAAACAAAAATAGCGGGAGACTATGTGAATTGCGACCTTCTTCGTTCGATAGTTCCATTTAGTTTTTTCAGATTGATCTCAGCTGCCGATGTCAAGTAAGGACATCGCGGCTCAGTTGAGACCCTAGGGAGACCAAGTAGCACTCCCCAATCCGACCACTAAGTTGGGGCTCAGCTGGACACCACCGGAGAAAAACAAAGGGATGCGACGCGAACGCGAGGCACACGCTCTGGGGAAGCTCGGAAACGAATGAGAGATGTGAGTCTCTTTTTGATAACATTATTTGTCGTAACGTTACAATATGTAACAAGGGTAACACACCAACCTTCATATTTCCCAGTACGGAAGGTTTTCAGGGTAGGGAAGAGATGTTAGATCGCATCTTACAAATAGAACATGGTAATAGTAAGGTCGAGAACTGGAGAGTGTCGACTTAACTCTCCTTTTCGGAACCGGTAGGCAACCCGGTACCGAGACAAAACCCCCGTAGGAGAAGCTGGGACAAATTGGGCGAAAATATCCACTAAAAGGTCAGTAATAGGAGGATAAAAGTACAATCCTCCTCAATGGCACTCGATAAGGAAGGAGAGGACCTGACTATCATCCTGAACAACACCTTCCAAGAGACATGTAAAGTTTCATTCTCGAAAAAGCAGTACCCACCATGGTGGACCAACTGAGCGATCTCAGGAAGAGAGCTCTAAAATCCTTTAACACGAGCTATGGCACCAAGAATTGGCAACCATACACGAAAGCACAGAAAGCGTAAAAAGGCAGTATACGAAGCCAACAGTGAATCTTGGTAGAGCTACTGCGAGTCACTAGAAGACATAAGATACGGAAAGATTAGGCAAAATCTTTGCCAAGGGGCACACAAGCCCCACTCTAATCAACAGACCAGAAGGCTCAGCTACATTGACAATAGAGGAGTCACTAGAGCTACTAGTCGACACCCACATCCCGTTAAACGTACGAGAGAACTCGGCACCCGCGGAAGACACAGCTACAGAGATAGATATGCAAACGAAAGATATCATCACCACGAAGAGAATCCAGTGGGCAGTAGAGTCTTTCGACAAATGCAAAAGCCCGGGCCCGGACTGCATAATACCGGCAATGCTACAAACAGCCAAACCAGGCAGAAGATGTCACACTCCAGCGAAGGACTATAGGCCGATCAGCCTTACCTGCTTCGCCAACAATACACAATAGCCGCTTTTCTAGACATTGAAGGTGCGTTCAATAACGTGAACGCCGATTCCATCCTGAGCTCCCTCACCTCGATGGGAATTGAGAGAGGTATCAGAGAATGGAACGGAGTTATGGTAACAAGTAGGACGAACACAGCCAAACTGAGTGGCACCTCAGGGCGGTGTTCTATCGCCTCTACTATGGCTTATAAAAATGAACAACATATTGGAAGATCCCAATATGGGTGGCGTCAAAGCAGTAGCCTACGCAGATGATGTGGTGCTGTTGGTATCTGGACCCTATCCTGATGTTATCAGTGAGATAATGACAGACGCACTGGGCCGCTTAAATATATAGGCAAAGGCCTGTGGATAGGTATCAACCCAAACAAAACAGAACCAGCATATAATATGTCCAAGATAGATGGCATTATGCTAAAACTATCATAGTAGGCTATGTATCTCGGTGTGATACTAGACCCGAAGCTCTCGTTAAAGAAAAACATTACAGAAAGAGTGAGGAAGGCAGGTATTACTTTCTACTCTTGCAGCAAAATGTTCGGAAACAAATGGGGACTACACCCAAAGATTATAATATGGCTTTACACTGCGGTGGTTCGGCCAATTTCATCATACGGAGCCCTAGTATGGTGACCAGCGCTAACTAGGGCTTACAACACCTCATAATTAACAAGGATACAGAGAGCAGCGTGTGCTGATGCGACAGGGGCAATGCGCTCATGCCCAGCATCGGTAAATGCTATCCTGGACATATTGCCGATAGAGCTGTTCGTATTCATATTCTTTTCTCTTCCAAGAGAACGGACGTGTTATTTTCTTGCGCTCTTGTTTTGTGTAATTTTTTGATAAAAACAACCGGTGTTTTATTCAAAACCTTGATTTTGTGAATAATAAAGTTCCCGTTCACTTTGTGTGCTTGCAGCTATTCTGTTTTGAGTACTTAAGTGTTATTGATTTCACATTTTAGTTGTGCTTCTAGTGTTTGCTTTTGCATTTTGTTTGCATTCCTCTTGTCTCTTCTCCGTTTAGTTTGCGCCGTCGCGACAGCTTAACGACAAACTTGCTCCCACGCTCACCCGCTCACCCGGTTACCCGTTCTCTCACTCTCCCGCTCTCTCATTGCAGCTGCTCTCGAAAGTGTTGGGCTATTATTATCTGACGCAACAGCCAAAGCAACGCAGGATTCCTGCTTCAGACACGGAGAAACCGGCCACAAGCAGTTCGCGTGTCCAGCCAAGCCCAAGTGTATTCTATGCACATTCTTTTTTCCAGCTGTGTTTACGATATATCGGCTGGATTAGCCTATCAGACGTGGAGGTGATGTCCTCATAGCGGTTGACTAAAGTCTCGCGTCTCAATGAATTACTTTCGAGGAATGCATATTGGGCAAAATTACCAAATTTTTTGAAAAAAAATAAAATGATTAAGTTAGGAAGCTGAAACTTGGCGTATATTATATTTATAGACCCCGTATTATAAAATAAAAATTTTGGGCACGCGCACTCTTACCGCCTAAATTACACAACATGTCGTATATGTAATTTTTAAGTCTGCTAATTGCAAATAAGCCTATTGTAAACAAATTTGTGTAATTAAGACACAATATGACTCAATATATTATTTTATTTAAATTATAAATTATATAAATATGACCGAGAATGCAATCGAAAATAGACTTTTCCGTTCAGATGTTGCTCGATGCTTTAAGTAACTTTAAATTACTGAAGACAAAAGCACCTGCAACACTCAACTTTTGTAAAATTGCGAAAAATGCGCAAATGAAAATAGTACCCTCTAAAACTGTAACATTTAACATATAATTCTAACATAGGATTTTTACTAAACATACCTGCCTCTTGATTTATCATTTAAAATAATAATTAATACAATTAATTTTCATTATTTACAGTTGTTTAAACCTTACGAAATTTTCAATTGTTCCACATGTAAACAAAGCGCTGAACACAAGATTGACTTTGACGCCCTGATACAAAGCCAGGGTTACCACTATACAACTTTAATTTATCGCATAAATGATCTTAGACTATCTACTTACAAAATATAAGATCAAAAGCTTTCAATGCAAATTTTGAATTTTTTCCAAAAAATCGTGCATTTTGCCAATGTGGAGTGTGAAGTTATCATTCAATGGTAGGTCCAATTTTATAAATTGTTCCTACATTCCTCCTATGTCGTAACTTCCCATTTATTGGAACCATCTTTCCGCTATCCAGATTGTTTCCAATCGACTTTCGTATTTGGTGACTATCCCAGGGGCTATTTGGTCCTCAACCAATTCCTCCAATACACTTTTTACCTCCACACAGCTGGCTTCTTCGACATTTCGCTGTCTCAAGTCAATCATAACGAAATTCCCTAGAGCGCTTACTGGATCTCTGTTTCGTCTCAGACCCGGCAAGAGTTAGTTTAGCCAGGTTGGCGCCGCTGAAGCTACCAGAAGATCCCTATCTTCCGACTCTCGATGTGACTATCGAAATTGGGACTGATTTACAAAATATTTCTGATCGTCAAGCCAAAAAAAAGTGAATAACATAGCTAAATCTGTGGATATTTCTTACAGTGCCCTGAATTAATTTTTTACCGAATGTGTTCCGTTACACTATCCGTCAACCTCAAAAACAAAAAATCGAATCTGTATTCCAAATATAAACGTACCGGTTCTCAATCGACCCTATCTTCTTATTTATCTGATCGGTCGAGATTTACGTGCTGAACGCGCAGTGTTATGAAAATTACATGACTCGTTGTAAGGCCCAGTCCGCCGAAGACCCATAACAGTTTTATAATTTTGTTAACACTAAACGTCTGGTACCAAAGAACTAGTGAGATGGTTCTAGAGTGGGCTAGTGGACGCCACCGGACGGGTCGCAGGTTGCGGATAGCGCAAGGCCTCTTGTGGAGGTTAGCTGCGAATAGCGACTTGTCGCGAATAAGCAGCGGGTACCACACCGTCTTTGGTACCGACAGGGCGCTTGTCTGACCGTCTTTAATACATTGTCTTATACACTCCATACTACACAAGTTCCTAACCACATCTTATCCCCAACATCTCACAAGGGCAGTGTTGACATCCTGCGGCAAGGGTGCCACTTCACCCCCCCCCCCTACGCCAGGGTGTCATGCGTTTTTCTTGCTCATTGGATGGTTTGCAGTCAGGGGTAACCGTCTGTATTCGGACGGAGCCTCACCGATACCTGGCCGCCTTGGTGAGTAAACCTGGCCCCAGAGTGTTCCAGGGGGCTAAGCACGCTAGTACTACCTTCCCCTACACTCGTGGGATCAATTTATAGAGACAAAAATGAAAAAAAAAATTTTAAACACGCGGGACTTTACTTGAACTTAAGTAGCAGAGCGGATAGAGGAAGCGTCTCTGGACGATGGTGGCAAGCTGTAGTTGCTGCGCAGGGGCTTTGCCTCTCACCCGAAGAGTGCTGCGAAGTTGAAGGACTCGACCCCGAAGCAGAGCGACTCGAAAGGTGTAGAGACTTTCAGGTCTCAAGTGGCCGGCAGTGAGGCCACCAAACAAACGGACGGCAGGGGGGGCCTGGCTACTGTGCCTGGCACGTCGACGGCAGCCAAGGTGGCACCCTCCTGCCCCTCGGGCGTATCAGCGGCTATGGACTTAGCAGCAGTGGAGGCCCACTTGGACTCGGTTTCGCTAGAGTGACTGGACCTCACGCGCCTGAACATGGGCGGCGAGGAGGAGCCAACCAGCAACGAGGAGCCATCCGATGATAAGCGGACACCCACCGAGATGCAGTCAGAGGCCTACCTGACGCTCTCGGAGGGTGAAGAAGAGCTCTAAGGATGGGGGTCACCAGCGTGGCACAGATCAACCTGCATTACGCGACGGTAGCTTCGGAATATCTGGTGCAATACTGCAGCAGCAAAAGACTACCCCAAATACTAGTGTGTGATGCCAACACGCACAGTGTTGCATGGGGCAGCACGGATAACAACAGCGTCAACCATCAATGTCGGATCACAGGATCATTCTGTTCGACATTCATAATAACCTTAGCTTCAGCCGAGTTATCAGGAACCCACGACGGACTGACTGGCCAGCCTATCAGTCCTGTCTGGAATTAAATCTGAGCAGACTGAACCAGAGTAGGAAAGTATCCTCTCCGGAAGATCTTGAGCAACTCTCAAGAGAACTAGGGGAGACAATACTGGATGCATATCAAGCAAGCCCAGCTGAGACAATCCCTGGTGGAATATAATAACTAGGGCTACTTCGCGCAGTGGTCAGGAAGCTTTTTAACACATCTAAAAAGAACAGCGCCAATTGGGAATTATACACCAAAAAGCCAACAGAGTATAACAAAGAAATCCGGTATAGAACAAGCCGCACCGGCGGCTAGGGTGTTTAAGGCGATCTCAAAAGGCAAAGTACTATCTGAGCTTTGCCTGAAGAGAGCGGATGGTTCCTTCACAGAGGATGAGGAAGAGAAGGCGCAACTTCTTCTGAAAACTCACTTCCCTCTGTGCAGAACTATCTCCAATGTAGACATCAGTTATGAAAGGATCCCCAACGGGAGACCCAACTGGAGCCTGGCTGCAGCAATCGTAACTGAGCAAAAGATTAGGTGGGCAGTGAGTACAGTCAGCCCGTACAAAGCTTCGGGGATGGATGGTTCATTCCCATCCATCTTCAAAAGGGTATTGAACAGCTAATGCTGTTCCTTATAAGTATTTTCAGGGGAAGCTTAGTTATGGGTTACATCCCTAAGGCATGGAGAACGGCGAGAGTGATATTTATCCCGAAGGTTGGGAAGAAAGACCCATTTCATCCCAAATCCTTTAGGCCGATCAGCCTAACCTCCTTCCTGCTGAAAACCCTTGAAAAGGTTGTGGATAACCACATTAGAAACTCGCACTTGGTGCGAAGTCCTCTGCATGCGCATCAGCATGCCTACAGAGAAGGGAAGTCAACAGAATCGGCTCTCCTGAGCCTCGTTGACAGTCTCCAGCGCTCCGTAAAGGCCAAAGAGGTAGCTCTTTGTGCCTTTATGGACATAGAAGGAGCTTTTGACAACACAGCCCATGATGTTGTGGTAAGAGCACTCAGTAGAAGGGGAGTTGAGTCGGGGCTCACGTCCTGGCTGGAGAAACTCCTCGATAGCAGAATTGCGGAAGTCACTGTCAACAATGTGAAAGTTAGAGCTCAAACCACCAGAGGCTGTCCGCAGGGCGGTGTCCTATCACCATTACTCTAGAGCCTCGTAGTGGATGAGCTGCTAGATAAAGTTACAGCAAATGGGTTCGATTGTCAAGGTTATGGCGATAACATAACTCTGATCTGTAAAGGTAATTTTAATTGAACATTGGGCGATAGAATTACACTGGGCCTAGGACTAAGCTTAGACTAGTGCAGAGACGTGGGGCTGAACATCAATCCAGCGAAAACCACAGTTGTCGCCTTCACCAATCGGTACAAGCTGAAATCCATACAATCGGCCCATAGTCATTGCGGGCACAGAAATACCGATCTCCACTGAAGGCAAATATCTGGGTGTACTAGATCAGTGATAACTGTGGAGACAGCATTTGGAACAAGCTATTCGCAAGGCCACTATGGCCCTAATGAGCTGTAGACCTCTTGCAGCGAAAAACTGGGGAGTGTCTAAGAAGATCCAACTGTGAATGTACGTTGCTTTGGTAAGGCCCAAAGTCAGCTACGGGGCTGCAGTTTTGGCGAATCGCGCTGACCTTGATGTCACCAGTAGGCAACTGGGCAAACTTTAGAGACTTGCCTGCACGTGCATCTCGGACGCTATGCGCGCCTGCCCATCCACAGATCTGCATGAGCTGCTCGGACTTCCATCACTGCACTTGTATATCAAGCAGAGTGCGCGAAAATCTAATATGGGGAAAACAGAGGCAAGACCAGCTGACGCGGCTGCGACTTTAACTGACCTGTTACTGGAATATCCCTAGGAAGAGGGAGAGAGTGTACGGGATCACACTGGCTCTAGAATTTAAGCGCCCTTTTGGCGTGCACAAGGTGTGATGCCGACCGTGACACAAGAAGCACTTGTGGGAGCTTGTGCAATTATGGAGTTGATAAAAGCTTGCAAAGCAAGTTAAGCACAACTGCTTTTTGACTGTCGTCATCTGGAGGAAGCGTGACCATATACGCACTGGATGGTTCTCTTTGGAACATAAATCGCATCTTTTGGATTTCGGAACGATTCTCGTACTGAAGGATTTCAGTATTTGTGGCGACACGTCGGAGGGTGTCGGTTGGGACGGATGGAGGTGCAACTTAGGAGGTTGGATAGAATCTAGTCTCTAGAGTTCTATGGCGCTCAGTAAGAAAAAGATCAAGTTCAGGCCACGTAGGAGTGTTGTTAAGTGGCGAATTGAAAACTATGGAATCAGCTTCACCACTAGACTTCGCATTTAAATAGAACAACTTTTCGACAGGGGTCAGCGCAGGATTGTCGATATAGACCGCTGTGGAAAGGTCTCGGAATATAATCGCCCGAGAACATTTCCGTATCGCACGGAGGCAGCTGACAGCCAGACTGAAAGGAACTTTGGGGCACAGGGGATTGGACTTGAGCTGCTTTAGACGCGATCGTATCGATCTCTTCCATTAGCTGGGCGGAACACCTTTCGTAAATAAAATATGAATACTCATATTTTGCCCTTACAGTAGGCAATGTGTCCGCCGCGCCCTCTAAGCCAACTGAAATTTGCTCTTATCGAATCGTGCTCTTTCTCGACCTTATTCCATAGCGCACCGACTTGGTCGCGATGAACTTGACAACTTAAAAAAATTAACAAATTATTTTATGTGCCTGGAAATTGACGTCACGTTTGGTGTTTTCAAATCCACCAAAAATATTTTAGTGGAAGTGCTGTGGCACCTAGGAACTCTTTTCCAGTGTTTTTGCAGCGGAAGTCGTTTTTTTTGGCACCCCTGATTACGTTTATTTGGATGTAGCTCAGCTCAGGATAGAGCAGGGAACAGTAAATAAATAATTAAGTCGGCGTTTACGTGCCGTGGGCCTATATTTATTTATAGGACCTGTGGATTGTAGTTGTAGATTTTGTAATTTAATGTTTTGGAATTATTATTCTTTAGGAAGTTTAAATAAATAAAATAAAAATAAAATAAATATTTATTATGCACAATTTGAAATTATATTTGTAGTGTAAATAATTTTAATTATTAAAACACCCGTGCCGATATGTTTGTGCTTTTGTATTTGGTTTAAATTGTTGTTGAAGATTGTAGATCAGTGGAGTGGACTGTATCGGACTGTATGAAGGGGTATATGTGAAAATAAATGCAAGCGGAACACAGTGAACGAAGAGAAATTTGAAATTGGAAGTGACACTGCGGCTTGGCATATATTTACACACACACCTAGTACTTTGGAATTCGCAGTAATTTAATAGAAATTAGTTGCGATAATTGGAAAAGAATATTCGGATACGGCTGCCGCCGTAGTGTCGGATCAATCGGACTCTGATTTAGACAAAATCATAGAAATGATCGGCAACAAAATTGAAAAGTTTACGTATCTTGTGCGGGAATGGATGGATTATCCGGCTCTGATGGACCAAATGTTCGGAGGGATACTAGTATAACTTTACTAATAAGAAGAAAAAAATTCAAAATATTCAATACTTTCCAAGTTCTACGCGTAGAATGTCTGTACTTGATCGGAAGGGGGTGGCTTAAACCTGGAATGCACTCGATAATAAAACACGGAGGAACTTTTCGAGGTTTTACGCGACGTGTGTTGGTCTTTATTTGTTCGTAGGTGAATTAGAACTAATAACAAGAGTGTTAAACCTAGCTTCTGTGAGCGGATTGGAAGCTCAGTGGACTGAAAGTCCGGAGGAAGATGGAGAAAGAGTGTACGGGATCACACTGGCTCTAGAAATTAAGCGCCATCTTGGCGTGAACACGGGCGTAGGCGCCGGAATGCATGCCAATAGCTAAGGGACAACTATTAATATCATCAAAATATGAATGTGTATATTAATTCAAATATTGCCGGGTGTCAACAAAGTATAACCGCATTAATGGCGCTCAAAAATTGCCGAACAAGGAGCGGTCACACTTCAAAAGAATAAACATTTTCCCGCTGCGTGACAACTTTAAGAACTGGATACGGAGCTTAAGGCAATAGGCAACTGATGTTTCGTCTAACATCGATATAAATTGCAATTACTCCTAATCTTTATTTACTTTACATGTTTCTATGTCCCTCCTTCGGGGACAAAACGACATAATCCTCTTCAACCAATCTATCTGGGTTAACCTGATGAACTCCTTCCCAATGCCCAGCTCGAACCTAATTTTTAGTCCTATCTTAGACGACAGCTCTCTTCGTTTGGATCTTCAGCAAGTTAAGCTGTATACTCAGGTATTGTGCCGAGGCTCTGTGTAACCCCCTTCTCAAATTGTTTACCCTTATTTGAAAGGAATCATTTATAATTCCTCTCCACAAAAAGGTAGCAAATCGGATGCTGGTAACTACAGAGGAATCTCTAAGTTGTCGGCAATTCCAAGACTTTTCGAGAATGTTATTACTCCTCATCTGCAGTATTTATGCAGGTCAGTAATTTCTTCATGTTAGCATTGATTTATGAGGCGAAGATCGATCACTACAAATCTTTTGGAACTAACCTCTTTCGTTATTAGGGGCTTCCAACGTAACCACCAAACTGATTTTATTTACACAGATTTTAGTAAAGCTTTTGACTCAGTTAATCATTTTCTTCTTGTAAGGAAGCTCGAATTGGTTTCAGAGCTATTTGAGTGACGGGACTCAAAAGATTCTGTTTAAGAAAGCTTTATCCAACTCCCTTATTGTTACATCTGGCGTCCCACTAGGCAGCCATTGTCAATGTTATCAATGACCTTTCACTAGTTCCAACCAACTCAAGAGTACTAATATACGCTGACAAAATAAACTATGCCTGCAGTATAGGGACAGCTTATGCCAGTCAGACTTACAATCTCTTAATGCAAACTGATGACATTCTCACGTGTGACTCCCCAGTATGCAACATATATGCTTAATAAATGAGCTTTGGAAAGAATCACTCTTGTTGATGATCTGGGTCCCAAGCTTTCGTTTTCAGAACATATTTCTTGCATGGTTAACAAGGGCAAAGGCGTCCTGGGATTTATCAAAAGGCGGTCGAAGGAATTCGATAAACCTTATATAACGAAGACTCTCTTTGCTTCGCTAGCTCGGCCTATTTTGGAGTTTGGTTCTTACGTTTGGAGTCCTCAATTAAGAGTTCATATCGACCGCATTGAATCCGTTAAAAAAAACTTTCTGCTTTTCGCTCTTTGTGGCTTAGCCTGGGATGCCGTACTAAGATTACCGCCTTACGCTAGTAGACTTATTTTAATTAACATACCTTTCCTAGCTGACCGTAGAACGATGCTTGGTGTAGTCTTTTTAGACAAGCTAATTCACGGTGCCGTAGAGATCCCCTACTTGCTAGGACAGCTAAACTTCCGACTAACTCCCCGACTAACATCCAGAACTTTTATCCACTTAGCAATAAATCACTGTAGGAGGGAGTTTGAGGGACATGATTACAACCGCCTCTTTGACTGTATAGAGGGCAGTGAGAGCATCCTTCGCCTTAAAACTATATTGCTAGTAGAATTAGCTCGGAATAATGCATGAACCTAAAACTAAAATTTCCTCGTACTTTCCTTTATTTTACTTCTCACGCGTCTATCTAGAACGCGATCGTGTCGTACGTCAGACGGCTGCGCCCCTCGGTCGGTTGGGCAAAAGGTGGGAGTGGGACCCGCGCGTAAAATAAAAATCATTGCTAAAAAACAATTGATCACTTATTTAAATAAACCACAGGTGAAGCTTCTCGACACTTCGATCAAAACCTGCTCATACTTGGCACCGCATAGAAGGAATGAACAGAAGAAAAGCGAGTCTACAAAATACTGTCTGTGTATGGTAAAGGTGTACTTGTAGTTGTAATAATTTTGTGGATTAATTTGTGGGGTTCCAGGAAAGTACCCCGAGTGCCCCGCGGCAAAGCGGTAATGGTGCATATTAATGTTATTTTTTCATTTCGTGAACGTTTTTTATATAAATTGTTTTTATACAATATCTTACAATTTGCAGTTAAAAATAGGATACGTAACATTAATCAACCTAGACTATGCAATGGAACAAGACTGGCTGTGAAAGAGCTAATGGATAAATGGAAAATACAAAGGAGTGGATGCCGTTGATTCCATCGGATTTGCCATTCGATTTTAAACGCTTACAATTTCCAGTACGTCTGGCATTCGCGATGACAATAAATACATCGCAAGGACTGTCTTTAAAAGTTTGCGAGCATGGACAATTATACGTCGCGTGTTCGCGCGTAGGAAAACCGTATTCTTTTTTTATTTATGCACCACAAAACAAAACAGAATAAAATAGTTTATAAAAAAGCATTCAGTTGAAAAAAAAACTGTATTAGAACAGTGTGTGTCTATTAATAAAAATGTTAACCATATAATCCGTTAAAACAGACTTAAAAACTTTCAATAGGGGCGAGACAACGTTCGGCAGGACCGCTAGTCTATATACATAAAAATTGACGACAAGTTTAAATGTGTCTTTATAACTCGAGAACAGCTGATCTTAGCCTTGAAATGTTCATGGAGGTCTAGGGAAGGTTTACAAGGAGAGAAAAACTCGAATAATTTCCGGGTAAGCCCCAAAAACAGCCCTTTTCTATCTCCCATATAGACGAGAATTTGATTTTTTTTAAATTGGCATACAATAGTATGCGAAGAGGTGTCAATCATCCTGTTGTAAAAAGCCTTTTTTTTAATTCATCAGAATTTAAAAGTTGTGTACTGCAAATCGTACTTAAAAAAAAAAAAAAACAAACGCGCATCTATATAATAAGCTTCGTTATTGCAAAGTATGTGTACAAATTTCATAAAATAATCGTGCCTCAAATTTTATTTTAGAGCTAAACAAAATGCCACTACCAAAGCGTGCTAATATTGGTCTCCGTACACGTGCTTCTTCTTTGTCGTCCAATATAAGATTGCAAAGTGAGGAACAGCGTGGACAAATTAATGCCCATAACAGAGATCGATAAGCACGAAATCGAAATTCACCTAATCGATCTCTTGATAGCCAGCCACCTCCAAATCGGACAATGCGAGCTGGAGTTCATGTTTTGCAGCAAACGCTCCTTGCTGCTTTTAATTACGATAGTGCGATTGATTACAGTGCATATTGCTGTATTGGTGGAATGACGGTGAGATGTGCACATTGTGGGGTGCAGCCAAATTTCCAAATGAAACAGCACATGCCATGTGCTGTGCTAACGACAAAGTGAAATTGCCAACATTTGAATCTCCAACCGATCCACTACGTTCGCTGATTTTTGGAATGGTATCAACGTCGACACATTTTTTGTCTCATATTCAAGAATATAATGCATCATTTCAAATGACTTCTTTTGGTGCGACAAAAATTGTAACAGACAATTTTATGCCGACGTTCACAGTGAATAGTTCTTCTTTTTCTTTCTCCTCCTTCTTTCTTCCTCTTCTCACATAGTAAAGATTCAGGGTCAGATTTAGCATCGCACTGGCTCATTATTGCCATATCCTGATACCGATCATCAATTCTTACAAATCTCTTTCATTGGAGATGAAAATCGCGAATTGGATCGGCGATGTACAATTGCTTCAAGGGCAAGGCGACAAATTGTTTTTGAGCTTCAAACACAATGAATTAGTTCGATTATTCAAAATCGCTCTCGATCGTACGAAATCAGATAACCACAAAATCATCATTAAAGCCGATAGAACACCCATCGGAGAGCATGCAAGACGATTCAATGCACCGACAATCAATGATGTCGCTATTGTAATTGTTGAGGACCAGTTACAATCTCGCGACATCGTGCTACATCGAAAAAATGAGCAATTACAGCGTGTTTCAGAGCTTTACCGCAGCTATGATGCATTACAATATCCATTATTGTACTGGAAAGGTGATGACGCCTATAATATCCATATACCAATGCGATGAAGTATTACTCGTACAGATTTATGATTCGCCCACAAGAAGACAATTTCATTTTAAGATGTTTTAAACTTTTCAATCAATACGCTGTTGACATGTACGCGAAAATAGAAACATAGTTTCAATGCATTTTATATATAATAAGCTTAGCTGTATTTAAAATCAGTCGCTATAATACCCTATTAAAATTAAATTTATTGTGAGAGTCTTTATATTACGTATTATTATTGTGAACATGTGAACGGAGCTACAAATTTAAAGTTTATTAAGATTACATTGAGGCAGAGCTGGATTTAGCTGATTGGGGGCCCTGGGCACCAGTTAAATTGAGGCCCTTTCCCTTAATATAATTTAAATCGCTCATTTTTTAGATTAATTTGTTATTTGCATAAAATCGAATTTACTGTCATATCGATAAATATTATAAATATTAAATATTGGCAGTTTAATATTCAATCTTATTGGTGTATTATTAAAAATTTTCATTGGTTATATTTTTGGTGTAGGTAAGTTCAGTTTAGCAATGGCACGATCAATTGAATTAAGCGACCTTTCTTTATCGCTTCTGTGCGAAACCATCTATTTTCCAGTTTTTCGATTCGTAGATGTTTAAATTTATACAAAAAGTAATAATTTTGTGGATTAATTTGTTGAGGCCTCAAATCTGTGGGGGCCCCGGGGAGGTGTTCCAGGTGCGGTAAATCCGGCCCTGCATGGAGGACAACGTAAATAAAAATAGAACAAGAAAGGAAGTTTTAATACCCTTGTAGTAAGTAGAAGAAGAAAAAGAAAAACGTTCTGTGTGTTTCGCTTTCTCGGGTACTGTCATAAAATAAATGTTGCCAGTGCAGAATGTTGCTGGCGAAAAATGTTGAAAGCAACAAAGCCAAACAGATATATACATTCCTATGGCGGCTATATAATATAGTAGACCGATGTTTATAAAATTAAATCCGTAGGTTTGGAATAATACAAAATGACCATGTCTCAAATTTTATGAAAATATGTGAAAAATTGGCTTAGTTAGATTTTTTTCTCAAAATTTTCCGATCGGTCCTATGGTAGCTATATGATATAGTTGTCCG
>VNJU01009271.1:0-54517 GCA_008042675.1 Drosophila seguyi | reverse complement strand
ACAAATATATGTACGAATGTTTGTTAAGTACAGCAGACTTACCCACACTGGGACTGCTCTTAGCATGTCCTGATTTCCTCCGTTGCCAGGACAACAACAGAGCTGGGAAGGAGGTTAGATCTAAAGCTTGGTTGTAGATTCTAGGGTGTTGCTGGTGCGATAAGATAAGCAGGCGGGCAGGCAGGCAGGTGTGGCAGCTCCTATTGCTATTGCTGTGCGGTGCGCTTCCTTACTTTTTCCTGTGCTATAATTTCGCTTTGCGGCGGCTTTGTGCGGCAGCGGCTGGCTGGACTGGCGTTACATTGTAAACAGTTGGTTTCAATCGAGACTCATTTTGTTCTGTAATTTACACAAAGTGCACACGACGACAGTGGGAGCGCGAGCGAGACGAGACAAACGATCGAATGAATACGGAAAATTTGCCTGCACTTGAATAAGTCCCTATTTACACGCTGTCTGTGCGAAACAGCTGGACGACAGACATTCAGAGTGTGGATTAAACAATAGCACGTTCCGTGTTTGCCTTGGCAATTTGTTAATTATTGTGCTGGGCAAACATTTATTGCAAAATAAACAAAAAACAAAATCGGTTTAGTGCAAAAAAAGGTTGTTGATAATATATCAAAATATCAATATATCGATACTATTCTGAAAACGATATATTTATATCGTGATATTTCTTTTGCCCAAATATCGATACTGCGATATTTGTATTTGATATTTTGTATGCTTAGTATGTAATAAATTAAAAACAAATAGTTATTCCATAAATCTATTTATGTGTAACCAAAGTTAACAATAATCCAATACCAACTCAATAAGGCAAAGGTAACCGATGTTTAACATCGATACCAACAAAAACATCGAAAAACCTCAGAGAACATCGCAAAAAACAAATTCCATGCTCGTGCATGGATGCTTTCAGCATCACTAGAGCGCGCCATAATACAAAATCGTGAATAACTGGAGGTACAAGAAGCAAATTTTTTTTTTTTTTTAAATAAAATGTACCGTCCCTGTGGACGTTGATAAAGTGATATTTTATTTATTATCATATAAAAACACTAAAAAATTCAAAGATACGATATTATTCAAAATACGCGACAACTCTACAAAATCGTGGGAGAACGGTAAAATGCTGTCAACTGCTGAACAAGGGATAACTACTAAATGGAAATATACTAAAAAAGACCAACTTGTCTAAAATGCAGTCATTTCAGGCCGTTGGTCGCCCCATTTTTTTAAATTCAAATTCAAACTGGAAAACAGTTTGGCATTTATGGCGCAGGTGTTGCGAAATGCACAAGTTTTTGGTTTATTTAATATAACAGTTCACACAATCGCATACAGTTTATGATAAAATTATGAACCAGCAAGTGCATCGTTTTCCATCTGAATTGACTTGGTGGATATGTGACTTGCGATTGCTCAATTGATCTAGTGATTTGTACATTCAAGTTTAAGTAACCTACTCCTCCTCTATTAACATAATAACAAGGTCTTGGTTCTGGCACTGGGACCAAAACCAAAAGAGCTCCAGATGGAAAATTCTAAAATATATTTACAGGCATATCGTCGTCGTCTTCGCCGTTATCATTCTGACGCACAGCCATGGCGGTTTCCACGAGGTAATACAGACACTTGTAGTTGTCGCGCTCCTCTCGGCTGAGGCCTGTACGGAATTAAATAAAGATTAGCCAGATAACTAGATGGTATCGGTGAACATACTCTGCGATGGCGCTGGCGAGGTCTGACCGGGGGCACTCTCGATCTCAGTGATGGCAAAGACTTCTTCCGTCTGAGGATTTTCCCTACTGGCCGGCTGATTCGGGCCAGGGACGACCGTGGCCTCATACAACTGCTCCACGTTGCCTGCAACAAATGGAGGTTAATCCAAGTCCTGCTGGAATTTACTTCATTTTAGGACTTACCATCGCGCATGGCCATCTGCTGGTTGGGATTCCAGCTGGCAGTAGCGGCAGATACAGTGCCAGATGTGGTGCCTTCTTCATTGGCAGTCTTGGTTGTGGCAGTGTTGGTGGTGGTCACCTCTTCAGTGGTAAAAACGGTCCTAAGTAACAGCGGTTTAAGGTTAATGAGAAATCCCAACCGGACCCCCGCCAGATAACTCACTTCATCACGCTCTGCCAGTCATCGGTCTCGAAGCGCCCCTCCTCGCTGCGCTGCTCGAACTCCTGGGTGCTCTCATCGGTCTCGGACCTGCAAAAGAAAGAACGCGCTTAGCAATGAAACATCAACGCGAAAGCGGACTAGAGACTAAGGCCAGTCGGTGGGCGTTGTCGTGTGACAGCTGTACCTAGAGGCCATTACGAAGCTGCCGAATTCGTCCTGGTAACAGTACACAGCCTTGGTTTTTTTCTCCGACTGCTTCTTGACCTCCTGCTTGGTTTCAGGCCCCGGCTGCTTCGGCTGCTTGGACTTCGCGCCAGCCGCCCTTCCAGTCCCCGACGTCGTTTGCCTCTTTTTGCCGCGCTTCGCCGGGCTCGGCTTATCCTCATCATCATCGAAGTTGTACGGGACTAGGGAACCGGCAGAGCTGCAGCTGGAGCCGGCACTGATGCTACCCCCACCACCTCCACCACTAAGGGCCGCTGCCGCCGCCTTGCGCATTTGATAGTTCTGGATCTTTTCGATCATAGTTGCTTGCAGCGACGCATGGAGACTTTGGAAGCCCATCGGGTTGTTTGCAATGGCCTGCTGCCAACTTTATGGAGGGAGGAGGGGAGGAGGAGGAGGAGGATAACGATTGGGACAGGAGTAAAACCTACGCAATTACATCTACAACTAAGGGAAGCACCAGTAGTACCTGTATATGACGCTGTCGTCGTACTCCGGCTCCATCTTGACCATCTGACCGTTGGGTCCCTGAACATACTGATCAAAATTGGTCAACACGTTGGCAATGCCCTCGTGCATCTCGCCGGCGGCACCATCTACCTCCTCGGTGGCACCAACGACCTGGTTTTTGATATTAAGAAGAGGTGATTATTTTTAAAATAAAAATAATGTCGTTAAGAAAGCATTTCTATTACTTTCAACGGCATTAACTCACCACTTCAGAGACCGGACTACCCGAAATGGGGTTCGGGGTCCCGGACACATTCATTCCCTGGCCTCCACCACCGCTCGATACAGAAGAGTTCGGGCTGACCTTCTTGCCTCGACGCGAAATGGTAAAGTGCAGCGGATCATTGCCCTCGCGACGTATCATTTCGGGCAGGATGCGGCGACGTGCATTGATGAACCAATTGCACACCTGCAGCACCGTCAGGCCTGCATCCTGCGACAAGGTGAACTTCTCGGCATCACTGGGATAGGCATTGTAGCGATGCTCGTAGAGCCAACGCTTGAGGATCTTCACCGAGTGCTTCGGCAAGTTGCCGCGACGCTTGCGGTTGGCGCTGCTGCCGCTGTTGTGATCCGTATCCACCATCATGTCGTGGTAATTCTGAACCTCCTTGCTGCACTCGCCCGGCGCCACCACCACCACATGGTCGCTGTCATCGTCCATCAGGCCATCGCCGGACAAGGTTTCCATCACGGCAATACTGCCATCGCCATTCATTTCGTCGCTACATTCCGAATCGAAGCGGTTGCGTCCTGAAACTAAAGAACATGGCATGAAACAGGGACGACAGGAAACGCATCAACGTTCCTTTGCTCACCTTCGCTTTCGAGCATGTTCGCCTGGACGTTGGCTTCGCGCATCATGTCATGGATGTTCTGGCGTACCTGGCGGTCCAGCGCCAGGTTGACGTGCTCCTGCTCCGGAGATATCATTTTAGACCCGCTCGCCTATTCCCGATCGAGTACACGAGGAAAATCGACTACAAAAGTAGAGAAAGTGACACCGAAAAATTATGGAAGCTGTCAACGAAATTTCTTTTTCCTTTTCTTTGGCTCGGAAAATTGTTGTTTTTTTTTTGTTCTCTTTCTTCTAAAGCGAAATTTTCCGTGTTCACAGCACGGGCTATGAGATTAAACTAACTTTTGGAGATGGGACCTCGAATCCATTTGACATCAATGTCAAGGCCCGCTTGCTGGGATTTCAAATTTCAAATTTTGCTTTCTTCTTTTGGAATAGCAATCGATTAAAAAACTTTCTTCCTTTTCAAATAAACGTATTCCCCAAGTGGGGAATAATTAAGTACATTCGATTTTCCAATTAGAATCGAAATTTTGAATAATATAATCGAATGAAGAATGACATCGATTTGTCTATCGGCTGTCCATGTCAAATTTGACACTTTTGCAAAATATTGCGTTGCGCGCCTAAATAACGGGCGACTGATTAGTTATTTGTTCACCTTTCTTCCTTGCACTTTCCGGTACATTGGCCACTTTTATTTAATTGCACTTTCCACTTGATTACCAGAAAATGTTTGCCCTCGGCACACTGTCAGTGACGCAGACGCTGGGTCACTGCCTTCGGATTTTCGCCATTCGACGCGGGTTTAACGGGGACTTTGGACGCTCAATACAACGGTTGGCTTTGGCTTTTTTCAGGAAGTTTTCCTTTTGGCGTTTTATTCTTATTCTGTCTTCCCTCTTCTGGCTCGCCAAGAAACAACACAACAATGATGGTGATGGCAGTACCCCGATAACCGCGCATTTCGGTCACACAGTTTCTATAGTGTGACCGTTGCTTTGTATTCGTAAACAAAATAAAGTTTGTTTTGTTTTGGTTTTTGGTTTATAACCGAAAAATGGACGAAGAACTGCTGGCCAATATAAAATGTAGCGATCAGGAGGACGCCGACGACGACGAGGAGGAGAAGATGCAGGTGGAGGAGCAGCTGCCACAGCTGCCGGATGCCACTGTCCCTGAAGCTGGGGAAGATGACTCCGATCCGCTGCAAGAGACGTCTGAAAGCTGCCGCTTTCCCTGGATCTTTGAGGACGGCGATGTTCTGATCAGTGACGAGCAACTGGCGGAGATGGTGATCAAGTCTGAGCGTTCAGTCCGGCCGGGAGGCACTGCAAAAAGGGGTCGTGGTCGACCGTCCCATAATACTGGCCACTACACCTCGGCCACTGGCCAAATATGGAGCGTGGTCAAGGATTCCCAGGTGGTAGCTGGAGAGGAACTGCCTCTGCTCGGCCAGCAAGCCTGCGGCAAGGGACCGGCACGTTCCGTTTCTAACGCTGTGGAGGCCTGGATGCTCCTCTTCGACGATGAAATGCTCAAGTCCCTGCTGCGTCACACTAACGAGCAGATGCGCAAGAAACGGAATCCCACGAGTGCCCAGCGACCCCTGGACATTGTAGAACTGCGTGCATTTCTCGGCTTGAGCTATCTCTGCGGTGTTTTCCGCAACGCACAATTCAGCGGACCCCTCGAGGAGCTGTGGACGTTGGAGCTGGGCAATGCCATCTTCCGGGCTTCCATGACCCTCGCCCGATTTGAGAGCATTTCCGAGTGCCTCTCGGGTCCCAGTGGGGGTTGGTCCGAGGCCCAAAAGCTCTGGCAGCGGCTACTTATCAACTGTCGGTCCTACTACGGCTGCAGCAGTTGGTTGAATGTGGATGAGACCTCCGGGACGGTAGCCAAAAATCGGCTGACTCTCTGCTGTGATGCCAGGACCTTGTACATGGCCAATGGCTTGGTGAGCAGCAGACAACAGAGAGCGTTGGAGAAGGATGTCGAACAGTTGATTTGCGACTTCAAGACGACGAGCAGAAATGTCACGATGGGAATGCGACACCTGGACCTGACGCAGAGCGAGCAGCTGATGCAGCGCCAGCTCAGCTCGCTGGGATTGCTGGAAGCTACGTCGCCGGAGTGGCCGCGTCAGTGGCAGTGTGATAGCCCCGTTTGTAGCGGCTCTTCCAAGCTCATTCCTCTCGACGGCGAAGCCGTCTTCTGCTGTGGTCTCAGTCCGCAAGTGGACGCACTTCAGGCATACCAGAACACTTCGCAGGCCTGCCAGCAGTTCTATGACCTCACCGAACGCTTTAGTACCGCCCACATGATGTCCTCCTCCCTGGCGAGGCAGTGCAACTCCTTCCTGCAGCTCTTCCACTTTGTGCTCAATGCGGCCGCAGTGAATGCCTGGATCCTGCTTCGACTCTCGCCCAAAGGAGATGCCACGATGGAGCAGCGGGACTTTCAGCGCCAGCTGGGACTCTTTCTCACCCAGCAGCGATTGCAGAGGCGCCTGCAACGAAGGTCCACTACCACGTCGCTTGTGATGCGCCTGCAGATCTGTGAGATTCTCGGGCAGTCCAGTCAGCGGCTGCTCAGCGAGGCCACCGGCGATGCCAGGCGATCAGACAGCGTTGGTGTTCTCACGCCAGACAAGGTGAGCCTGCCGGTGGGCGTGAATCTGTCCAGTCGCTATGGCGAAAAGCACCGCCGCTGCAAGCCCTGCGCCCGGAACAAGCGAGGCACCAAGTCCCGCACGCGCTGCCAGCAGTGCCAGTCGCATAGGTGCGGTAACCACCTGATCTCGCGCTGCTATGAGTGCGTCGGCATCCTGCCCAGCCAACTGCCCGAGGGCAATATGCGGGACGATGAAATCGGACATTAAATAACATTTATTAAAGAGAGAGGCGAGACTACCACTACTGGTTTTTCGGGGATGGGATGGATGCATATTGCTTAACGCTTCCTTGTGCTAAATCTACGATGACAACGGCATAACGACATCAAAAGCGGCAACTCTAGAACTTGTACTGGAAGGACTTGGGTGCCTTGTACTTGCTGACAGCCCCGCCAGCGCCAGAGGACTCCAAGGGGTCGCTCTGGTCCAGGAACAAACTGAGGAACTGCTCGTTCTGTAGCTCGTTCAGCGGCATCTCCAACTCGCTGCAAGACTTGACAATCTCGGCGCAGGCGCGCAGATCCTTGCGCATATCTGAGGAGGGAATCGGATGTAGGACAGAGGACGATGATATATCTTATCGTACGACTCACATTGATAGTTGAAGAGCAGGCTGAGGCAGCTGGAGCAGGCGGAACGCTGCTTGTTCTGTAGAAACACCTCGATCAGGCGATGCACGGCGTCCACATTGTTGCGGCCCAGGAATGAGGAGCACAAGGTACTGGCTCTGTGGAGGTAGAGAGTATATGGATGAGGATCACGGTTGCCAAAGGGAACTTAATTATCACACCTCCTCTCCACCAGCTCCTGCAACTCCTTGTAGTGCTCGAACAGCTCGCCCGCCGACTTTTGGTCGCAGAACCAATCGCTGACAAAGCACTGCTTCCACACGCAGGCCACCACAAAGATGTCCTTGTGCTCCCGGTGAATGGCACGTGCCACTTCCAGGAGCGACACCAGCACCGCCTCGCTCTTCTGGGCCAGCGTCTCCTCCGAAATGGTGCGAAAAGCTGTGCGTGCCATCCGCCGGCCCTCCTCCGAGGACATGCTGACCCCGTAGCCGCGATGGAGGGTCATCAGGGCCACGTCCGCGTTGCCATTATTCCAGAGGGCGATGGCCCGGAAGGGAGCCAGATCGGCGTAGGTCTGTGAAAAGGGATGCTCCAGCTGGCGACACGTCTCCGCCAGCGCCTCCAGTTGGTGGAGCTTGCGCTGGGCACTCAGATACTTGAGGCAGGCCACAAACACCTCGTTGGAGGGCAGCAGGTGGCAGCGGATGCACTGGCGGATCAGGTAGAGAAAGTCCAGCTTGTTCTTGATCTCCAGCGTGGCCATCAGTAGGTTGTCCAGCTGCGGCTGCGACAGAGATCGGATGTCGAGGCCAAGTTGCGGAGAACGCAGCGCCTTCAAATCGCTCATCATGCCCTTGGACATCAGGCCTACATTCTGGCTGAAGCTAGTGGTACTCGCTGCCGTTCCCTTGCCGCCTATCTGCACCTGGGTCGCCACATTGCTATTGGCATCCGTCTCCTGTGTGGACGGTTGGCGCTTCATCAGACTGTCGCGCAACTCCTCCCACTTCTGCGTCTTGCGCGTGACCAGGTCGTTGGTGAAGCAATCAATGGCGTCCAACTGGGTAGACTTCCGTCTTTGGCGCTGCGTTCCCGGCCACAAGAAGGCAGCGATGTAGTTCTGGAATCTCTGCAGACCCTTCGGCGACCCAGGCGCTGCTCCGGCCACGGTGGTGGTGCCGCTGCTGGTCAAACGCGTCAACATGGCCATTGCTAAGAGGTCACCTCTGCCGCCGGAGCTCCTCTAGACGCGTTGCTGGTTCTCACACCTCCTTTCGCTTCTCTTTTGGTTGTATAATTCTGTATTGCCTTCTTTCGTTTTCCGTTTTTGTTTTGCCTGAGATTTAGAGATGGCAATAATTCGATAGTCGATTAATCCTTTTCTCTATTATTATTATCAGTTTTTTAAGTTTTCATCTTTTGAAATAGGAAATAAATTTAATAAACAATTCTTTGTATAAGGGCTTTGAAATGTTTGCAGTTTATTGGCGTTTACAATTCGCAATCCTTGTCTTAAATCTTAGGTTTCTTAAGCTACACACAAAGATCGGGACATCAGCAGACCAATCGGTACGAGATGTACCGGCCAGCCGTCTCCGAGGAGCGAATGATCTTCACCACCTGGCCGCGCTTGAGGCCAAAGTACCGGGCCACCGGATCGCCGGCCTGAATGCGCATCAACATGTTCTCCTTGAGCTTGTAGCGACTCAGCAGCTCCTGCTTCTCCTCGGCGGTCATCACCACATGCTCCGGCACCAGCTCGTGCTCGGTTATATTGATCAGCAGCTCCGACTCCAGGAACTGCTCCAGAATGTACTTGGGGGCCATATCTACGAGCGACTGCTTGGCCGAGGGCGTCATGCCACCCTGGACCACGACGATGGCCCTGTGAATATTCTCCTCCTGCATGCGAGTGCAGTACGTCTTGATGGTCTTTATGCCGATCTTTGGCTCCTCCGGGAAGAAGACGAACATCTGGTCCGTGGGATCGTCGTTGTGCGCCACCAGAACAATCAAATCGGAGCGCGAGGGCCGCTTCTCGCTCGGTTTGTCGCCGAACATATTCTTGAACTGCTCCAGAGTCTGGTCCAGCTCCTCCTGCGTCACCAGGTAGCCGCGGTCGTGGCTCAGCTGCATGATGGTCTTGCGAATACGCCACAGTTTGTATGTCTCCGCCTCGTCGTCCATGTTTATTTCAAAAAATTAAGAAATATAAATTATACACGCGGATGGCACAGAGTGACCAGATCAGTGTAACGATAAATTCCGCTCCGTTTTGTTGTTTGCGATATTTTCCGAGGTTTTTCGATGTTTTTGGCGGAACACATCGATGTTAGCGATTTTTCAAAAACATCGATGTTGGGATCGACGTTTGTGCACCTCTAATTTTGATATATTATCAACAACCCTACATAAAATAATTCGTAGTTTTAACCAAGTGACTGCTCGAAGGTAATTATATGCAAGAATCGACCGTAGCCCAGTTCAGCAGCATTCAATGACGCCGAATCGAATTCATCTAAAGCTAAAATAAACCACCAACAGACAGAAATCCTTTGCCCCAGCAAAAATTTTCTTCTCTGTGCTTGTGTATGCGTGTGTGCGTGCTGCATGCATATGTGTGTGGGTGAGTGCGAGAGAGAGAGAGAGCGACTGCCTGTGTTTGTTTGTGTGTGGACAGTGACTCGTTGGTTAGAGGGAAAACAAAGAAAACTTCAGAAAAGAACGACGTAAAAAGGCATTTCCAAACTAATAAAAATATATTAATTGATATCAAGGCAAAAAAGACCAAAGAAGGTGCTAGCTAATTTTGGTTGGTTATCGATTTTTTGCATTTTGCTGCATGCAGTTTGTAGCTACATATATTAGTTGTTGGCTGCTGCCATTGTTGTTGTTGTTGTTATTGTTTTTGGTGCTGCAGCTGCGCGTTCCAACTGTAAACTGCTGTTGTTGTTTGCTGTAATTTGTTGCTGTTGCATTTTGGGTCAGTGATAGTGTGAGAGAGAGAGAGAGAGTAAATAAGAGATGGACAGTGTAACGGACAAAGGACACTTGCAGTTTGGAGGTTGTTGTTTGTGTTTTCAATTGGCACCTCTCCCCCGTCCCACCCCCCACCCCTCTTCCCCCACGTATACACACAGCATCTGCATTCGCATCCGCATCATCCGCTCTCACTCGCTGTTAGCTCACTCTCTCTAATCGCCCGCTGGCTCTCTCTCTCAGCACTTTTGCCTCCTGTTTGCAACAACAACAACAAGACAGAAACAGAACAGAAAAGCAGAAGAACCGTATCCGCCATGGAGCACATCGATGAGCCACCGCCGCTCTCCGAGGAGAGCAACAGCAACAATAGCAGCGCCAGCAGCAGCTCTCACCATCTGTCTCAGTCGGGAGCCATGGGAGCAGCGCCCCCTTCATCCGAGTCTCAGCCCCAGTCCCAGTCACAGTCACAGTCACAGTCGCATTCTCATTCGCATTCGCCCTCTCCCTCTCCCCCGGTCGCCGTTCCCCTTTCACTGGATCTCCCATTGAATGAGCATTCACCGCATGATCACTCACACTCACCCACTCCTCCTGATCTCCGCCAGACCGCACCGGCACCGCCACAGCCACAGCCATCCACGACTCCTCCATCGACGGCACCACAGCGGGAGCGGGAGCAGCATCCGGAGGAGCAGCAGCCACCGCCTGTGTTGGAGGATCAGCAGCAGCAGCATCCGCCTCTACAGTTGCAAGATCAACAGGTGCAGCAGGAACTGTCGGATCATCCCTTGCTGCATCACGAGCAGCAACAACAACAACAGCACCAACCGGAACATCAGCAGCAGTCACCGGCAGTGGAGCAAGATCGTGAGGAGCAGGAGCCATATCCAGAGCAGCAGCACCTAGCTCAAGAATCTCCCCTGGATGAGGAACAACCGGCGAGGGAAGCCCTACCGCCCCCAATTCAACCGGAACCCATAGCCGAAGCCGAAGCCGAGCCTCTTCTCCTCGAAGACGTGGACGAGCAGGAGGACTCCGAGTCTCAGGAGCTGCCAGGGCCGCCGCCGCCGCTGCCTGTCGGGATCATTGACGAGAACCTAGAGGCCAACGCCGTGGAGCGCATCGACGACTCCGACGAGGAGGAAGACGAGGTCGTGGAGGACGAAGACGACGCGGAGGTTGTTATCGAAAGCGTCCAGATCGTGGGCAGGGAGTTTGCCTCCCCCTCCGCCTATATTCGGGCCCTGCGCCTGCACTCGCGTCACTCGTCCAGAGTTGCACCACTGCCCCAGCTGGTCCGGGCGCCGCGGACCGCCGGCAACGATACCAACAACAACACCAGCAATAATAATAGTAGCAACAACGGCAGCGGCAGTTCGCGACGCACTCGCCACTTTTACAGCAACAACGGCAGTCACTTCAGCAACGACATGTTTCCCAGCCACGCCCCCCGGACCAGTGCCCAGGGCTCGCCCCGGGTGGGCGGCAGCGGAGGACGTCGCAGCCAGCACTCGACCCGCACTGCCGCCTCCAATTCGCCGCAACACCAGGGCGTGGATCCCCTAAGACTGCTGTATCCCAATGTCAACGAGAGCGAGACTCCGTTGCCGCGGTGCTGGAGTCCCCACGACAAGTGCTTGTCCATCGGACTGTCGCAGAATAACCTGAGGGTCACATACAAGGGTGAGTCATAACCTCTTATAGCTTGGAATCGGTTTGATATTATGGAGAAATCCTATTAGTCAAAAGCCAAACAAGGACATGGTCGAATTATAAGACGCCAATCTTCTATTATGGTGCTCTTTCCCATTTATTTTTGGCTTCCCCAAATAATCTTTTTAAATAAAAAGTGAGATGATGATGAGCGAGTGCATTTTGAGGGCCACTGCAGTTGTCTCGCTCTTGGCACTCTCTCTGACACACGCACGCACACACACACAGACAGACAGGTGCTCACAGCTGTGTTGCTGCTGGTGGTTTTTGTTTTTCACCACTCACTTCTCCCACGCTCATTCGCGTGACTGTTAAGACATGCCTTAACAGAAACAGCTGTCCGCAGCGAACATAACAGTAGTGTACAGTGTAGTGTGTGTAAAATAAAATGTATGTTAACCAATTTTGACATGTAACTTTACCGTAAATTTACCGTTGCAGGCGTTGGAAAGCAGCACAGCGATGCCGCCTCCGTGCGCACCGCCTACCCGATCCCGTCCTCCTGCGGACTGTACTACTTCGAGGTGCGGATTATCTCCAAGGGGCGCAACGGCTACATGGGCATCGGGTTGACCGCCCAGCAGTTCCGGATGAACCGCCTGCCAGGTTTGTGTGTTGCGATAATGCGCACTGCTCGGTGCTCCAGTGCTCTTCCGTTGATTCCTAATGACCCCCCATCATCAAGTAGGTTGGGACAAGCAATCGTATGGCTATCACGGCGACGACGGCAACTCGTTCAGCTCCTCCGGAAATGGACAGACATACGGGCCCACCTTCACAACCGGCGACGTTATCGGCTGCTGTGTCAATTTTGTGAACAACACGTGCTTCTACACAAAGAACGGCGTGGATCTGGGCATCGCATTTAGGGACTTGCCGGTGGGTATCTCAAGATTTCCATCCCTACTCCTCATACCTTAACTCACCGGGCGTTTTCTGTACAGACCAAGCTTTATCCAACTGTGGGCCTTCAGACGCCGGGCGAGGAGGTGGATGCCAATTTTGGACAGGAGCCCTTCAAGTTCGACAAGATTGTGGAAATGATGAAGGAGATGCGTTCGAGTGTGCTGCGCAAGATTGACAGGTACCCACACTTGCTGGAAACCCCGGAGAACCTAATGAATCGGTTTGTAAAAAATATTCTTGCCTTCGAATCGATTTGTACTTAAATTTCCTGTTTGTACAGCTTGGTCTCCACCTACCTGGTGCACAATGGCTACAGCAAGACCGCCGAAGCCTTCAATGGCTATACAAACCAGCCCTTCGACGAGGATCTCTCCTCCATCAAGACTCGTCAAAGTAGGTAGTCCATAACTTAAGTTTATTGTAACTAATTGCTTGATAAACTCTCCACAGAGATCATCAAGCTGATACTTACTGGAAAGATGAGCCAGGCCATCGAGCACACCCTGCGCTCCTATCCCGGGCTTTTGGAGAACAATAAGAACCTCTGGTTCGCCTTGAAGTGCCGCCAGTTCATCGAGATGATCAACGGAGCCGACGTTGAGGTCAGTAAATGAGTATATAATCGCTCCAAGTCATGTTAACATTGAAGACCTTCCGACAGAATGCCAATAACAAAGTCACCGCCACCACACAGACCATGCCAACGAATCAGACGTCCGTGATACAGTCCACCAAGGCGTTCAAGCACAGCAAGAGCGGCAATGGCAATGGCAACGGCAGCATCAATCAGTCATCACAACAGCAACCGAACAACACTGCGACTCCAGCTGTGATAAAGCAAGAAGTGGGCGACAAGCCAGATATGAAAAGGTTATTTGAACTCTTGTTTACTCAAATCCGCAACTATAAACTAAATCTGATGCTTTAGCATGCTGGTGGACGACAACTCCAACAAGTGCGTGGAGCATGACAGCAACAGCATGGACGTGGAAATGGAGCCCTGCCAGAGTCATTCAAACGGTGGCGGCGACTCCAATTCCTGCTCCAATGGCAATGCCAGCGCCGTGCGCAACTCTCTAGATGCCATCGATGAGGAAATGGGTAAGTAGCTGTCAGGTTTTAGTCCAAACAAATCTAATTCTTCTTCAGACGTAGACGTTTCACCCTCGTCGCGCAGCGGTGGCCGTGTGATCGAGAAGATACTGGAGTTTGGCAAGGAACTATCCAGCATGGGCCAGCAGCTGGAGAAGGAGAACCTCATGACTGAAGAAGAGCGTCAAATGTTGGAGGTTAGAGGCGTGCTTACATTATTCTAATTAACTCAGGGCTTAATGTTGGATTTTTACTTCAATTTCAGGATGCATTTAGCTTGATTGCCTACTCAAATCCGTGGTCCAGTCCCTTGGGCTGGCTGCTGTGTCCCTCGCGACGGTGGAACATCTCCACCACGCTCAACTCGGCCATATTGGGTGAGTAATTACTGAACTTTTATTCAGAATGGTTAATGCATAACTCCGAGTGTGTTACCACAGAGTCACTTAACTTCGAGCGCCGTCCACCGCTGGAATATCTAGTGGCTCACGCTTCTGAGCTAATCAAGATCATTGGACAGCACTCGCTGGGCGAGGATGCCTTTATTACCATCGACGACGTGTTCCCGCAAAATTGACCCAGTTCGCCGACGCTGCTGAAGATGTTCGAGACCACGCTGACTCTGCCGCGCACCAGTGTGCTCACGGAACCACCGCTGGGCAGCGCCGGCGCTGGCGGGGCCGGGCCCTCTACATCAACGGCAGCTGTCGCCGTTCAGACGACCAAGCGCCGACGACGACGCCGTAATAAGAGGCGCCGCAAGTCCTCACTGTCCAGCAGCACCGACGCACCCTCCTCCCGCACCTATGATCCCGTGATGACGGGCAGCAGCCTTCGTTCAGCGGCAGCTGCGGTGGCAGCTTCGGTCAACGTGGGCACAGGGCCAGTGCGTCGGGGGCGGCATCGTAGCAGCGGCGGCGGGGTCAGCTCATCTTCGCGGTCGGCACAGGGAACAGGAGGAGCAGCAGCAGCAGCAGCAGCGGCGTCGGCGGCAGCGGTAGCAGCGAGGGCGGCGGAGGAAGAGGAGGCGAGACGGCAAGAGGAAGCAGAGGCGGAGGCGGAAGCGGAAGCGGCAGATCAAGAGGAATTAGAGGCGGGAACGATGAGCGATGGCAGCAGTGCGTCCATGTTCGGGGATCCGCAGGACTTCTTCGAGACGCTCGACTAAATCTAGATTATTTACAATTCGTAGTAGGTTAAATTTTGTTGTTACTTTCCCCGCGTTCTCATTTCTTTCAAACACACAATGCCCTTTTTTAATTGTTCGAGCGACAAATATGCTAAAGTACGCTGCGATGATGATGATTTTGGCGTGATTTTAAATATCTTTTAACATATATCCAACACATATTTTATAAAGTCTCTCTCTTTAAGCTTAAAAGTGTGTAATATTATGATGTATCCGTAAATTTTGCAAACTGTGCTGCGACACAACCCTTTCGGAACTTCCCAACTTCTCCACGCCCAAATATAATCTAGAAAGCGAACTAGTTAAGTGTTCACACATCTAATTAGCATGTTGGAATAGAAAACCATAGTTAATTGGTATAAACGTAAAAGTAGTTGACTCTCCTCGTTCATATATTTCCCCGATTTCCAGTGTTTTCTCTGCGATTTTCTCATCATCTTTGTGGCAAGACTAAGCGCGAGCAAATTAAACATTTCAAGTGTAATATTTTCTCTATAGGATTTAAGCATATTAAATTTACTCAATATATATATAATGTATACACAGATCAGGCAAGGCGAACGCAGATATACCATCAAACTGGATAATCGTTTAAATATATATTGAATGGATGTGTATTTCATGAAAAAAATGTGTTTTAGCTGTTGAACTTAAGGGGTAAGGGCTTTCAAATCCACAGCGATTTTGTGGCAACTCGTAACATAACCTTCAGGCAGCATCTACAAATCCGGCTGTCTTATCCTTTGCACCTTCTCCGCATTCTTGACATGCTCCTTGAGCATTCTCATTATTTCCGTATCGAATTCTGGGGGCGTCGGCTTAGTTTCGGTGGCCCAATAGAATATATCCCAATCGTTGCTGACGCCATTGATTAAGCGATCATACTGGGCAGTCTGGTCGGCATTGAAGTCTTTTAGAAACTTGGCCACAAAGGTGCTCAGCAACAGATCGTTCTCCAGCATGCCTCGCTTACGGCTCTGGTAAAGGAGTCTGCAAGGAGCAAATCATTAAATGGAGTACAAAATTGTATAAATTATACATACCGCTGCTTGCGCTTTTCGAGGGGCTCATCAGGACGGGCTGGATACTCCGGCACGGGCAAGTGGGGTGGATCATCGTAGTCGACAATCTCGCCGGGCGTTGTGAACTCAGTTTTATCCAAATTACTGGCGGAACGGTTCTGTGCAATCATTGGCAGTGCCAGGCGACGGCCCACAGTGGATACCTGTGAAAGGAAATATGCATTGAATATTAATTGGTAATAATAATCATAAATTTTTACCAAAAAATGTCGCAACATGTTAAAAACAAATAAGAAAACAGTCGGAGAATAACAATGATATAACAACAATGTGACCAACAAAGTGTACGTTCATAATTCCAAAAAGCCTGGAAACAAGTGGCTGGAAAAGCACTTATTGTAGCGGGAAATTATCTTTTTTTGTAATTTTGCCGTTACAAACTTTCATGTGAAAGGGATGGTTTGCGATGTCCTAAGAAAGAAAAGTGAACAACATGTCAAATTCAACAACAAATTCAATTTTCCGTCTTTTATTAAAATTTAAATAAAAAAACACTATTCTTCTTATCAAAATTTAAACTGGAAAATTTACTGTGCAGCCCTGGTTGAAACAGCTGTTCTTCCTGTTTCCAAGGCGCGAGTTGGTTACATCTTCGGTTTACAATGAGCGGCGGGATAATGCTCCCAAGATTGTGGCGCCAGTGCGATGCCGCCTTCCTGCCCCGGATCAGGCAGGTCCTGGCCAGTGCAGGCATCAGTCGGCAGCTGGCCACGACGAGTGCCGAAAAAAGCACGTCCGCGGACTTACGTGAGCGGCCGCACTGCAATGTGGGTACCATCGGACATGTGGATCACGGCAAGACAACGCTGACCGCTGCCATTACCAAGGTCCAGGCACAGAAGGGCCTGGCAGAGTATCTGTCCTACGATCAGATCGATCGGGCGCCAGAGGAGAAGGCGCGCGGTATCACCATCAATGCGTGTCACATTGGCTACTCCACCACGGAGCGCTCCTACGCCCACACCGACTGCCCGGGTCATGCGGATTACATAAAGGTAGCTAAACTGCAACACCTAGTACACGCCTAAAGCTCTCCCCTTGCAGAACATGATCTCGGGAGCGTCGCAAATGGATGGCGCCATCCTGGTGGTGGCCGCCACCGATGGCCAAATGCCGCAGACCCGCGAACATCTGCTGCTGGCCAAGCAGGTGGGCGTCAAGCGGGTCGTGGTCTTCATAAACAAGGCTGATTTGGTGGATCAGGAGGTGCTGGAGCTGGTGGAGATCGAGATGCGCGAAATGCTGAGCGACTTTGGCTTCGATGGAGTCAACAGCCCTGTGATTTGGGGCTCAGCCTTGCTAGCCCTTCGCGAGGATCAGTCTGAGTTTGGTGTGCCGTCCATTGAAAAGCTGCTCGAACACTGCGACAAGTATTTGCAGCCGCCACAGCGTGACACAGCTTCTCCCTTCATCCTGCCCATCGACAATGTGTTCACGGTGCCCGGCCGCGGTACTGTCGTCGTGGGCACCATCAAACGTGGCACGATCGTCCGAAATGCCGATGCAGACCTACTGGGCTTCAACCAGAATCTTAAGACAAGCATTAGCGACGTCCAGATATTCCGGAAAAGTGTCCCACAAGCTCTGGCCGGCGAAAATGTGGGTGCCTTGCTGCGTGGCGTCAAGATCTCGGCGGTGGAGCGTGGCATGCTGTTGTGTGCGACGGGCAGCGAGGATATATCCAATCACTTCGAGGGCTCCATGTATCTTTTGTCCCGGTCCGAGGGTGGCCGCACCAAGCCCATGTTCTCCAAGTATATCCAGCAGCTGTTCAGTCAGACGTGGAATGTTCCCGCGCGCATAGATATAGGTAAGAGGTGTTAAGCAGAAGATGAAGTATATCTTATGTTGGTTTCCCCAGTTCCCAGTGACGCCATGCTGATGCCAGGCGAGCACTCCAAGGTGCGCGTTACACTGTTAAGGAAAATGGTCATGACGCCGGGCCAGGCCTTTACCATTCGCGAGAATGGTTCCACTGTGGCCACGGGAATCATAAACAAACGATTCTCCTCCCTGGATTTACCCAAAAATAAGCTGTCAAAAGCCCTGGTGGATTGTTAACTCGCAAATACATAAGTATATTTGTACAAATTCATTAATTTCAGAATGTTTTTCGTTAATATATCGTATATATATGTCTGTGTTTAGCTTTAGCCAACAATATTTATGGATTTAGCTAATCAATTTTTCATCTACAAATAACACAAAAAGTTGCCTAAACTATACAGCGAATGAGAATACATAAATAATAGTGATAGTGATTGCTTGGCTTCTTCGGTGTACTCTTTAAATATGAGTCTTATGTGGCTATCATCATCTGTAGTTAAAGGCTTTAATTGAGGCAACAAAACGGCCTGGTTAAGTACATTTATATATATATATGCTCTAAGGTACAAGGTCACAAGGCAAGGAATGCTCAGTTTCCATCGGGTTCTCGGGGGAGTCTCACTCCCGTGCGGCACTGCTGCCTATTGCATTTCACATTTCGAAAAAGGCTGTGGTTTATAACCTCTCCTTACTTTCACTTCTACTAATATTTTGCTACAATTAAATCGTACAACAAATAAACTAAACTCTCGGTTGGCAACAAGGAACATGGAGGGACTCTAGGCGGAATGGACACGTAGTATAAACTAAGCAGGAACTCTACCTACACTAAGCCTCACATCGATTTAGCGATCGATCTAAAACAGACATCAAGTACAAGTACATTATACATTATTAATTTTCTACAATCTTTTAGGCTCTTATCATAAATGAAGGACGAATATCCTAGATCTTGGTGAGATACTCGTCCAGATTCAGATGCGACGGAAGTTCAATGTCCTCCAGCTTGATGTCACTGTACCGGAAGACCACCTTGAATGGCTGTATGAACTTCTGGTCAATGGTAAATTCGTCGCCATGGCTCTTTCGCTGCTAAAAGGGGAAAAATAGTTTAAATCATTATATTATCAGATAATATATATCGTAATTGTTTACCATTTGACGCGCATTTAGTTCCGTGGTGAGTTTCATGAGGAAAACATTTGTTATTTCGCTCTCGTAGTCATCCAGTTTGTAGGACTTCATCACCTTGAGCACCTGGGCGGTGCTTAGCGAGGTGCACAGATCGCAAATGGTCTGGACGTCCTGCTCGCTCTTGCGCGACTGCAGAAGCTGCGAGACTTGATTAAGCGGCGCCAGAGGGGCCAAAACTTCGTTGGACTGAAACGAGTTTACGGGAGAGTTAGGCCAGAAGCGTTACACAATAACCATGGATAACCTACCATCTTCTTGCTGCGCACCCAATCCTCAATGCAGCCGATATTATAGCGTATGATCATGCCCGTCTCCCACATGCAGATGTCGCCGCGCAGCATCAGATAGTTGAGGGCCACGGCGCACACAAAGTACAGCAGTTGATTAAATATCTGTTCCGCATAGCAATTGTCCAGGCCAAAGTGCTGGAACTGCGTATAGAAATGCTCCAGCTGACCAATCAGTTGCTTCCAGGCCGGACCGGCGCCGGCATGTTCTGGCGATGAAGCGGCAGCGGCAGCCGCTCCAATTGAAGCCGTACGACTGCGTATGCCATGCGCCTGCCGTCCGCGCTGTATCTCATCGTTGCTGAGTATTGCCGGCACTATCTTGGGGTCCAGCAGGCCCTGGATTTGCATGATCAGAGCCTGGTACAGATTCACAATCAAGTCAAGGATCACGCGGCGATACTCGAACAGATTGAAGTTCTTTAGTTGCTGCTGATTCTGCTTCTCGGTATTCAGCTTCACATACTCCTCCACATCGCCATATTGCTTGAGGAGATTCAGCAGTCTGAAAGGGGAAATTCGACTTTAAAAGGACCTAAAGAGGAATAAGCTAAGGACTTACGTTATGGAGTTGACAAGCCAAATCACGCGGTTCTCTATGGGATGCGGAGTTCGATGCATTTTCTTGATCTGTATCACAAACTTGCTCAGCAACTCGCGCACATCGTCGTCGGCATTGGTCAAATCGGTGTAACTTTTAAAGGAAAAAGGGGAAGGACTTAAGGATTCCACTTTTAAAACCTTCAAATTAAAACACTCACCGAATGCACATAAAGATCAGGTAAGCAGGAAAGCCGGGCAGCAGGCCCACTGCAGTGCGCGGCGTCAGAGCGTGCAGCAGACGCTGCAATATCTTGTCCAGATCGCTGCTGTGGAACTTCATCAGACCCAGTGGGTTTTGTGACTTTTGCTTGGTCACCACGACGGCGCCCACGCTATCGCCGCTGCCGCCGTTCTGCTGCTGCTGTTGCTTCATTTCCACCTCGAGCTTGTGCTCCAGCTCGCCGCCATCCTGGCGATATGCCTTCAGCTTGGCATGGGCCAGCTTCAGTTCCTCCTGGACGAGCAAACACTGGGCAACGGACTGCTGCAGCTCCCGTCGCAAGTAGCGATCGTTATGCCTTAGGGTTTCCACATTGGCATCCTCGAACTGATCGATGCTCTCAAAGATCACCTTCTGCAGGTCGTCCTTTTCGTTGGTCAGCCTCTCGATGACTTGTGTCATCTCCACGAGCTTGCTGTTGTGCTCCTCCGTGATGGCCTCCAGCTCGGACTCCAATTGTCTGAAAAAAATGCCAGAAGTTAGACCTAGGAAAGCTTTTTCGTATAATAAACTACACCCACCGATTAATAAGCTTTTGCGCCTGCAGAGCCTCGCCCAGCACATGGATGTCATTGCTCTCCGGGTTGATAGACTTCATAACCTGGCTCTGCTCCAGCAGGACCCCCTTCAGCTGGATGCACTCGTCGCGCCGCCTAAGTACCTCGGCTTGTAGAGCCGCATGCTGAGCTGTAAAGGGTGGACAGAAAAGGGGGATGGTGGTCAGTAGGAGTTGCAGATTGGTTCGCTAGAAGCGCGTGGTAACGGTTACCATTGAGCTCGTTGATCTCAACACCGTGTTTGATGCTAGTTCGCAGCTGATCGTACTCGCTGCGCAGTTTCTCGTTCTCTACCTCAAGCTCGTAGACGCTGTGTAGGTTGGTTGGTGGTCAGTGTGGAGCCATAACAGAACAGAGATGTGGACAAATGTACATATGTTTACGGTTTAGTTGCGGTGTCATCGGACATGACCTCGGAGGAGGAGGAACAGAGACAACGTCTCTTAAAGTATACTCACCGATACGAATCTTCGCTCGGCTTGTGACGATTGGCCAGCTTCAGGTATTGCTCCTGGAGGTACTTGCTCTTCTGCTTCTCCTCCTCAAGAATGGCGCGTAGTTTCATCACCAAAGTGGTCACATCGTTGTTGGCATCTGGAAATAATAATTGAAAGTCAAGACCAAGGAATCTTCTCTCCTGACAGTTAGCTTACAATTCTTGCTCAACAGATCCGGCGGCCTATTGATGTCCAGGGTATTCTTGGCCGACGCATAGCCCACATCCTCCTCGTTTTGGCTGGACGCATTGCTGCCGGTGCGCGCATGCAGCCGGAAGTTGCCGGCCGTAAGGCGACTTAGCTCCTCCTTCAGCGTATAGTTCTCGTTCTCAATAACCTCCTTGTCCTTGATGGCACGCTGATAGGCCTCGTTGAGCTCCTTGTTGTCCTCGGCCAGCATCCGGTCCTCCTGCGTGCGTTGACTCACCTCCGCGTTCTTGGCCAACTCGATCATCTCGCCTATCTGGCGGCGCAGCTCCTCGTTCTCTGAGCACCAAGACTGCTTCTGGCTGACCCAATCCTCCTGCGCATGCCCATTCTCCTCAAGTAGCTGCATCTTTTCATCGCGCTCCGCCTCCAGCTGTTTGTTAAGGGCCTCAATTAGCTTGTCCTTGTCTTGGCAGGCCGCCTTCAGGTTCTTTAGCTCGCCCTCCAGGGTCTTCTTTAGCTCCAACTTCATTCTGCAAGAAAGTAAAAGAGGAGTCAGGCTCAGATCGATCAATTTCCTTTGCTTTACTCACTTCAAAACACTAATCTCGCTGGTCTTGTGCTTCAGGTTGCTATTGTCCCGGTTGAGCTCGTCGATGCGCTGCTGCATGGATATGATCTTGTTCTCCAGCCCCATGTACTTGGCACTAATGTGCGAGATGGTTTTGGCCTCGGCCTTCATCCGCTTGAATTTGCGACGTGCCAAGAACCGGCGAACCGCCGCCTGGCAAATGATGATGTCGCGTCGCCGCTTCTGGTAGGCGCGCCGCGCTAGAGCTCCACGGACGAACCGCTGGATCTGCAGCGCCCGATAGTTATCACGCATCGCGTAGAATTTCTTGCGGGCCATCATGCCCCGGGCAAGGGTCTGTATGCCAAGGATAGAATGACGTAGGCGCAAATATCGACGGCGGCACAACCAACCTCGAGCGTACTTCGACAGTATTAGGCCGGCCCGAGCTTCACGCATCTCCTGAACACGTTGACGGGCCAAGAAGCCACGGGCACACCTCTGAATTCCACTGATCACCTTGCGCAGACGAAGGAAGCGCCGCCGGTAAATGAAGCGACGCACCACCGACTGGACAACCGTTATGTACTTTTTGCGCAGATTGGCTCGCACCTGTTCGAGGAAGGCCACCTGGCCGGCACGGAAGAAGATCTGAGTGTTGCCAAAGCGGTACTTGTCCTCGTCCTGGATCCACTTCATCACAATATTGCGGCACGACTGCTTCATGTCGTTCTTGTCGATCTTGGCGCGATGAGCCAGCAGCTGGTAGCGCATATAAAAGTCCAGATAAAGCCAGCGCGAGGGGAAACCGGCTGCTGAAATGCGCACCGTCTCCAGGACACCGCATGCCCTCAGCTGCTGTATGATCTTGGATGTCTCCCACTTGAAAGCAACCTTCTCATCGTTTGGCTGTGGGGATTAAAAACATTTTTAGAGGTTTATTTAGGGGAAAGTCGTGAGCTTGAGCCTCACCTTGATGCAGCGCACATAGTGTGGCGTTGTGGCGTGCAACGTGGATATCAGCGAGGACAGACTCTCCTGGAACTGCGAGCCAACGGATTTCCGATGCTGCTTCGATGGCACCACCTTTTGTTATTTGGGAATATAAACATGGCATTAGAAAGACTCATAGATGTGGTTAGAATATACAAAACACAATACTTTTTACATAATTTAAAGTGTTAAATTTAAATCACAATGAAAGCTACGTTAATTTATAGTTAATTTATATGTAAATGCTTTCAATAATGTTCTTTTAGTAAGAACTAAAATACTTTACAATTGATTTCATTGTGATTTCATTAAAAATCAAGTAAAAATAATCTTAAAAACTATTTAAAAGTTAAACATAAAGGTCTTGGGTTAGTCATTGTTGCTAGTAGCATAAATACATATTTGTTTTTGGTAACTAACTCGTCGACGTGTTTCATTCGTTTGCTGTATTGTTGGCCATATTCCGAGGCAAGACGTTGGCGATGGGCGAATGGGAAATAGCGTATGGAAAATACAAATAGCAATAAGACAAGGTTTACAAATGGACAAGAAGAGGGGTGTGTACAAAAGCATGTCCAGTCATGTTTCAATCCTCGGTAATCGATAACAAACCTGTTTCCGGCCAGCACTGATGACAACACGACCGCCCAAGGTGGAGGTTTTGCACGTATCCACGCTCAGCGTGTCTATCTCCTCGAGGGACATGACCTGCTTGACCAGCGACATGTTGGACTCGCACAGGACCATAGTTAGCTCCTTAGAGACAGTGTCACGGTTCTTCTCCAAGAACCCGTTCACGTCATACTCAACGGTGTCCGAGAAATGTTTGATAAAAAAGCCTGAAGATTAAAAAGCATTACGAAACGAAGGGAGCTGTGCTATAAGAATACACTCACTGGTGGTGCCAAAGCGCGGCTTCTCGAAATGCGGAAATTTACTGCACTTTTCGATGAGTTTACCAGCCCAGCTTTCGTCCGAGCCCCTGGGCATCTACATTAGATTAGGGTAACCCACATCAATAAAAGAAAATACAAAAAGAAAACGCTGGTAATCTTACTCTACACTCCTCGTCGAGTAGGTCCAGTACGCCCAGCCGCGACTCAATGAGATCTATGCACGGCTGATTGTCATAAAAGTCAATCATGGTCCATGTGATGCCCTCCTTGAGGTACTCCTCCTGCTCGAGCTTGAAGACATGCTGGTTGAACTGCTGCTGCAGCTTCTCGTTGGCATAGTTGATGCAGAACTGCTCAAACGAGTTCACCTCGAACGTTTCGAAGCCGTAGATATCGAGGACGCCAATGAAGCTGCACTGCTTGCTACCGTTGTTGAGGCTCTTGTTCAGCACACCGACAATGTACTGGAACAGTTTGGCGTAAATGTGCTTGGCCAGGGCGTCGCGCGCCGCCTGGGCTGCCTCAATGCTGTTCGGTATCAGTACATATTCATTGGCCGACTCTATCTTACGCATCAAAAGCCACCGGCGCAGATCCTCGGCGCTCACCCGCAGAAGATCGCCGGTGATCTGCAGGTGGATGTCGTTGTGCTAAGCATGGAATTAAAAATGGATTGTATTGCAACTTCAAATGAAGATTCAAGTGTATGCCTTACAAATATGTCACAGGAGTCGGTGTCCTCCTCCTCAGTGCCCTCGTTGAACTTCTTGGACACCTCGATGTTGCCCAAATGAAGAATGCCAGCCAGTATCTTGACAATGTCGGCTATCTGTTGAATGGAGAAGCCCAGCACCGTCATGGCCTGGACAGTCTCGTTGAATTGATCCGCATCGGAGACTCTCTCGATGTCCGGAGCACCGCCCATGTTCAAGAACTGGAACTTGTCCTGGTGATCTATAAGAAAAGCATCGAAAATTCAGTTTTCAATCAAAATTATAAGACACCAAGTCCTTACCCAGCACCAATTCCGGATACTTGGCTCGCGCTGAACACAGCTGATAGAATATGTGATAGTTGCGCTCGCCCTGCGCCTGGTACACCACTCGCGACTTCTCCAACAGGTAGGTGTGCATGGTGGCGCCCTGCAGGTACATCACGCCCATCTGATTACGGAACAGCAGCTTGGTGAACTTGCCAAAGCGGGAGCTGTTGTCGTTGCGCGTTGTCTTGGCATTGCCAAAGGCCTCCATGATCGGCGAAGATGCCAGCACCTTGCGCTCGACCTGCGTCTCGGACTCAGAGCCGCCGACGGCGGCAAAGTAACGCATCGCATACTTGGCGGACACCGTCTTGCCCGCTCCGGACTCGCCGCTAACGATGATGCTTAGGTTACAGTTCTCGCGCTCCAGCTTCGTGTACGCCTCCTCGGCCAGGGCAAAGATGTGCGGCTCCAGATCGCCCATGGCATGGCCCCGATACGCGCGTATAATGCTCGGACCGTACAGCGGCATCTCGGCATAGGGATTGATGGCCACCAGAATGATGCCGCAGTAGGTGTAGATAATCTGGCGCTCGCAGAAGCGGACACGCAGATTGTGCAACACCCCCGGCTCATGCAGGTAGGACAGGGTGGTCAGGTCGTTCTGTCCCACCAGAATGGCCGGATTGCGCAGTGGGGGTAGGTCGCTGCCATCGGCCTTAAGCTTCAACTCCTGCAGGCTGCCCGACTCCGTGCAGATCTTCAAGAAGCCGGCGCCCTTGCGGTAGCTCTCCTCCAGCGTAGCGCTCTCCCATACATGTTCCGGATGCGTTATCCATATTTTGGCGCCCTAAAAGTAGATAGCAGAGGCGTTAATTGGTCAATTAGCATTTAACCCCAATCCCCGGCGGCTTGTGACACCTTCTCTGTTCTGCTTTGCTTTCTTTTACTTCTTGTTATCAGGCGGAAAGTGTGATAAGCCCGCCCCACTGCGATAAGGTTGCTGAATCACCACCAAACATATTTCGGAGGGGAGCCAGCAGCGATGCAGTCATCAATGGGAACAAATCAGGGCTGAGCCATGGAAACTGGAAGGGGAGAACGCGAAGAACGGCAAATGGCACACACACACACACACACACACTTGCTCCAACACGAACACACACACGCGGAATCACGGTTATTGTTGCATTTTATATTGGCACCGACACCGACACCCGCCGCCGCAATCTGCCACGATGCACTTGTGGGGCATCAATATATCCGACGATGGACGTGTAATACCTGCGCGTATAGCATCTCCTCGCTCGACATTTTGCCCGCTTTGCCTCTGTCTCCTGACCGCTCCAGCTCGCTCCTTTCCACTCCTCACGTCAACTGTCAGAGAGGCGATGGGCTCATAAATCCCGTTACTTTGTTTGTTTTCCCTTTCGGTGTTGTTTCCTCTCTTGTTTTTGTTGACTTAACCCCGATAGAAGCGCTCTCTACATGACCATTCTGGTAGCCTTTTTTGTATTTTTTTTTTTTTTGACTAAACTTGGCCAAAAGTGGTTAAAATGTTAAAAAGATTTTGAATTTATGCTACTTCATCGGAACTTCAGGGTCGTTAAATTACAAAAAAAAAAAGAAAACAAACAAAACTTTCGTCTCTGACGTTTCTATTCTGACTGACGACTTGACGGCTCCCCCGCCGCTTTTGTTGTTGGCCTAAGGGCAGGGTTGCCAAATGTCCGCGCTGTTTGGGCCCAGTGCCAAGCAAGACCCCGATTAGTCCTGATAGCAGTATAATCGCTAAGAAGAAGCGGCTGAAAGCCTATAGCCATTAAAAAATCACCTAATTTGTGTGCGAAAATGTGGCAAATAGGCCCATGAACGTTTGGCGCGCAAGGCCCTGCGACGTGTTGCCCAACACTGGATACGTACCCACTGGCTGTCTCCAACACTGAACTCGGCATCTGTCAGATTTTGCCGCGCTTTAACCCAGCGAGGCATCGTTTTCCAGCCACACAGCTCCTGATTTCGTGTTGAACAGAAACTAGAAAATATACAGCAGCACTTCGATAATGTCGAGTCCCGCCCGTTCGCCCAGTGTCGCAGCCAAGCAGGGAGCTCGCACGCCTACTAGAGGTATGTTTTCAGAGCTGAAAATGGGTTTGCTTTGTTTTTGTGGTTCAAACTTGCTCCGTCTTGGTTTTCTGCAGGAATTGCGTCGCAGGATGTGGAGACGCCCATGCGCATGGGTCCCGGCCGGGCCGGTGCCCGACCCTCGGACAACATCAGTTTACCGCCCACGTCGCCGGGCAACATCAGCTTGCCGGCCACAAGTCCGGCCCGAGGATTGGGTGCCAACATGAGCGAGATCGATCTGAGTTCGCCGCTCAACTATGGCACTCCCAGCTCGATGGGATCCATCCGTACACCGCGCTCGGGCATCCGCGGAACTCCGCTGCGCGCTCGTCCCGATATTAGGACGGACAAGCGCATCCGCCAGGTGGCCATTGGCGGTGGCTCGGGGGTAAGTACCCAATCATAACCAGTCAAAGAGAAGCCAGCTTAACTATCGGCGTCCTAACAGCTGGAACCCATTCCCGAGAAGGGCTCCGAGACCACGGATCCCGTTTCGGAATCCTCGCAAGCACCGCAGCTCGTTGTATGGGGCACCAATGTGGTTGTCAGCCAGTGCAAGTCCAAGTTCAAGTCGTTTATACTGCGCTTCATCGATCCCAGCGCCGAGCAGGATGAAATCTCGGAGAATATCGATGTGAATCAGCCTCTCTATCTGCAAAAGCTGGAGGAGATTCACACGCTGGAGGAGCCCTATCTGAATCTCAATTGCGCCCATTTAAAGACCTTCGATTCAGACCTATACCGGCAGCTGATCTGCTATCCGCAAGAGGTGATTCCTGGGTTCGATATGGCTATAAATGAGATGTTCTTCGAGCGCTATCCAGCTGCCCTGCTGGAGCACCAGATCCAGGTGCGTCCCTTCAATGCGGACAAAACGCGCAATATGCGCTCCCTAAATCCGGAGGATATGGATCAACTGATCAGCATTAGCGGCATGGTCATCCGCTCCTCGAACGTCATTCCCGAGATGCGCGAAGCCTTTTTCAGCTGCAACATCTGCTCCTTCAGCACCACCGTTGAAGTGGATCGCGGTCGCATTAACCAGCCGACGCTGTGCACTAATTGTAACACCAATCATTGCTTCCGTTTAATCCACAACCGATCGGAGTTCACGGACAAGCAGCTCGTCAAACTGCAGGAGTCGCCGGATGATATGGCCGCTGGCCAAACGCCTCACAACGTCCTGCTGTATGCCCACAATGATCTGGTGGACAAAGTGCAGCCGGGCGATCGTGTTACTGTCACGGGCATCTATCGCGCGACTCCGCTCAAGACCGGTGGTATCTCTTCGAGCGTAAAAAGCGTCTACAAGACCCATGTCGACGTGGTGCACTTCCGCAAGGTGGACAACAAGCGGCTCTACGAGGAGGAGGAGGGGTAAGCCTGTAGAAATTACCTTTATTTGTCACTTTAAACTCAAGTCCTCTTCTCATCCCAGCAAGGATCACATTTTCCCACCGGAACGCATCGAACTCCTTCAGTTGCTGGCCAAGAAGCCCGACATCTACGATCGCCTGGCCAGGGCTATAGCTCCGTCTATTTACGAGAACGATGACATTAAAAAGGGCATCCTGCTGCAGCTATTTGGGGGCACCAAGAAGAAGCACTCCACCCTGGGCCGGCAAAACTTTAGGTCCGAGATTCACCTGCTGCTGTGCGGTGATCCCGGCACATCAAAGTCCCAGATGCTGCAGTATGTATACAATTTGGTACCAAGATCGCAGTACACCTCAGGTCGCGGCTCCTCGGCTGTGGGCCTGACTGCCTATGTGACCAAGGATCCGGAGACTCGTCAATTGGTCCTGCAAACGTGAGTTTCTTGGTTTGAATTATATTGAAGTATTGTCTAATGGCTCCCGTATTTGCAGTGGCGCTCTGGTCTTGGCCGACAATGGTGTCTGCTGCATCGACGAGTTCGACAAGATGAACGACTCGACGCGCAGCGTGCTCCACGAGGTGATGGAACAGCAAACGTTGAGCATTGCCAAGGCCGGCATCATTTGCCAGCTGAACGCTCGTACCTCTATCCTGGCAGCCGCCAATCCAGCCGAGTCGCAGTGGAACAAGCGCAAGAATATTATCGATAATGTCCAGCTGCCGCACACTCTGCTCTCTCGCTTCGATTTGATCTTTTTGGTTCTCGATCCGCAGGATGAGATATTCGACAAGCGTCTGGCCAGTCACTTGGTCTCGCTGTACTATGTCACCCGTCACGAGGAGGAGGATACGATGTTTGTAAGTTGTGCTAAGCCTAAGGATTATAAACATGCTTTCTAAATAACACTTATTTGCCAGGACATGAGCGTTTTGCGTGACTACATCGCCTATGCCCGCGAACATCTGTCGCCAACACTCTCGGATGAGGCGCAGCAGCGCTTGATTCAGGCCTATGTAGACATGCGTAAGGTGGGTGCTGGTCGCGGCCAGATCTCAGCCTATCCCCGCCAGCTGGAGAGTCTTATACGCTTGTCGGAGGCTCACGCCAAGGTGCGGCTCAGCAACGAGGTGGAGTTGCTGGACGTTGAGGAGGCTTGGCGTCTGCATCGCGAGGCCTTGAAGCAGTCGGCCACGGATCCGCTGTCCGGCAAGATCGACGTGGGCATTCTTACCACAGGCTTATCAACGGCTGCGAGGAAGAAGAGGGCCGATCTGGTGGCAGCCATCAAGGAGAACTTAAAGAAGAAGGGCAAGGTGCCCACGGTTCCCTATCAAAAGTTGTTTAAGGAGATTAAGGAGGGGTCCCAAATTGTGAGTGTCCTTAAAGTGTTTTTTCCCCTTATTTTTATTAATTATTTAATTAATTTTAGATGATCACACGGGAACAATTTGAAGATGCTCTGAAGGAAGTGCAAGATGAAGGCGCCATTGTGGTCATGGGCAAAAACACCATTCGTATTTGTTAATTGAGTCATATTTATCTCATTTGTCACTATTAACTCATTCATTCCTATTATTAAGCTCAATTTACAAGATTTTTTTCAATAAAAAAGAGTGTCTAATTATGTTTGGTATATCTTTTTGGATATCTTGGTTATATATAAATAAAAATTAATTAATAATTATAATAAGTAGCCCTTAAACAAGGTTTAAAAAATAATTTAAATTCTTAAGAACCAATCTCATGCACGAATAGTGTGACCATTTCGCAGTTTACAGCATCTGGCATTTTTAGAGCATCGAGTCACACCGAAGTAGAGATATTTTGGCGCTCTGGACGCTGTCACACTGCGTGTAGGGAAAATGATGGAGTCCGGGAAATCATCGGAGCACTCTTTGCACAGCGCCTCCGAGGCGTCAGCGGACTCCGGCAGCCAACCCCACAGCGACGCATCCACAATGTCATCGTTAACGCCCACCAAGCGGGAACGTGAGCGCCGCAAATCGCCGGCCACCAGTTCGGATAACACAAGCACCAGCGTCCAGCCGCCTATGTCGCCGACGTCCTCTGTGGCGGACACCACCTTCGAGCCCACCATCGATATGATGGTCAATGATTTCGATGATGAGGCCACTTTGAACGAGGAGGAGGCCCTGGCGGATCAGGAGGCACACAGCGCCGAGGATGAGATAGCCACGCTGCGCGAAGAGAGCGAGATGCCCATCGAGGAGCTGTTAGCCAAATACGGCGGTGGCATGGCGTCATCGCCGGCAGTGAGCAGTTCAAATCGTTCGGGCAGCTCCTCGCGAAGGGCACGTCGTGCCACAAAACGTCAGTACCAGGAGCTGGACGCAGAGACGGCAAGCACGTCAGACTCGGGCGTTGCCCAGCACTCAGAAAAAGCAAACACGGAGTGCGACTCGGAGCTGCTACAAGAAAAGGAGGAAGAGTCAGTGCTGGGAGCAGGAGAAGCCTTCATGGACACTGATGAGGCGCTGCCTCCACCGTCGTCTGAAGGAGTCACCAGGAAGCCGCATCGCTCGCACTTGCTCGACCTATATCCGGAGGAGTCCTTTGCAGATCTGGCGACGTCTAGCGCCGAGAACGTTGAACGATGTAGGTTTGAATCTACAGAATCCATAAAAGATTGGAAGCTGATCACTAACTCCGATTATGTAACACTTTTGCAGTCACACCGCTGCAGACGCTATTCGACGAAGTGGAAGCCGACGAGGAGGAGGAGGACAGCGAGTCTGAGTCGATGGACGATGCCAGAAAGATCATAATGGTGGGCAATGACTATCAGGCGGAGATACCCGAGGGTCTGTCGCAATATGGCGACATATTGCCGTACGAGAACGAGGATCAGTTGATCTGGGAGCCCAGCCAGGTCAGTGAACGCGAGGTGGAGGATTATCTGGCCAAGATTCAGGAAACGCGAGCCATAGTTCCGCCCGAGGAGGGCGCCGAAGCTGTGGCAGGTGATGAAACTGCTGCAGGACCAATAACTCCCGACGAGGCGGCACTACCAGCAGCTGCGCCTCCAGCTCCTCCTCCGCCCACGCCTCCTAGGCCGCTGCCAGTGGGCGATCAGGAGTCTGTGGTGAAGGACAACGAACAAGCTCTACATCTGCTCGTCCAGTGCGGCTACGATTTCAAGGAGGCCCTGCGTCGCAAGCGCATGAACGTTCTGCCCCTTAGCAGCGACACCATGAGCAGCTGGTCGGAGGACGAGTGCCTGAAGTTCGAGGAGGGCATACATAAGTTCGGCAAGGACTTCCTCCAGATACGACAGAACCAGGTAAAGCACCGTCCATCGCCCGCCGATCGCTCCTAGTAAGTAATCTGAGTGTCTGCGATGATCGTTGGGCTCTTTCAGGTGCGCACGCGAACCATGCGCGAACTGGTCCACTTCTATTATCTGTGGAAGAAGAGCGAGCGGCGGGACCAGAGCTTTGCCCTGAACGACACCATCGATCACATGGACGTCTTTATCAATGAGGCGGGCGCTGGAAATGGGAATGGCAACGGGATGGGCAACGGCACCGGTAATAGTAATGGCAGTTGCTCCCCGCACAGCAGCAATGGTCACAGCAATGGCGAGCTTGTGGCTTTGGAGAAGGATCCCTGCGTTAGTCCCCGAAAGTCGGCGTCCAAGAACTATTCCATTATGACGGGAGGCCAAACGGCTGCGCCGCCGCAATCAAGTGGCAATCGAAAGCGTGGCACATCCGCCTCGTTACTGCTGGATGAAGAGGATAACAGCGTCGAGGTGGAACCAAACATGGCCGCTGTGTAAAAGACGACATCATCGCCATTATCCTCATCATCACGAGATCATTGCCGGGCGCGGGCGCTGTACCGGGCAACATGACCATTACCATTCATTATAAATATGCATACAGTACGTGTAGAGTAAAACCCATATGTCTGAAACATATATATTCCAGATTCTTAAATCGACGCATCTCTCAAAGCTCCGTAAATGAATTTCTGTGTTGTTAAGCGTGTGTTTGTGATTCGTCTATTTGTTACATGTTTATGTGTGGATTCCGGAACCAAGTACTTACCGCTTGCATAAGATACTATGTAAGGTATATATTTTCGCTCAATCCTTTAGTTTTTCGTTAATTGTCAATAAACGTAATCCTTGTGTATGTATGTATATCTGTCAAATCAGTTTTTTCTATTCTTGGGCAAATTTGTATAGTTTTAAGGCTAAAATATAAATAATTTTTTTAATTTATTGGAATTAAATATTCAACTTCGGGCTTATCTAGTAGATTTCTGTAATTTAATATATATACATATGTTTTATTTATTTATTTTATTTTATTTGTAGTGTATTGTTAACTAGCCGTATTTTCCTTGTTTTTCTTAAAGAACTTTTAAACGAAAAATCTCGTAGTTCGTATATTTCCAACCTACATAGTCCTTTGGATAAATATATATAGTTTTTTGGAAAATATAAATTTTAAAATATCTCAGCTTAGGGTATCCTTTACCTTAGTTTCAAGCTCCCTTTAAAAGTAGTTTTCATATCGATCCTGGTTTTGAATGCAACGCCAGATGGCCTGGCCTGTGGAATTCCGTTAAAAACGACCGGATTGCTAGCCAGAACCGGTCCCCGTACTTTTTTAGTATGTATGCGAGATCTTTTTCCATAGTTTTCATCGCCAAGAGGTTCTTGAAAATGGCCAATTACGGCGTTGGATTCCACTCATTGACCGGCTATGTGAGTGTATGAGTTTGGAAGTGTATGTTTGTATGTGTATATTGCGGCGAGGATCAAATGTCAAGCTGGAAAGAGGAGAAGCCCAACCGCAAGGCAAAGCTGCCGATCTGATAAAAGAAACCCCGGTCGCCAATTCTCGTATCTGCTTCACTTGCATTTTCGCTGGAGCGACAAGAGAAGAAGGAGGAGGAGGAAGAGGATGAGACTTGCCCCGAAACGTGCAAACTGGGCGGTACATACAGACAACGGATACATGTACATACATCCATGCATACATATGTATGTATGCATAAAGAAGAAGGCCCCAGGTTCCAGGCTCACGATCGTGACGAAGTTTCCAGCTGGAGCTTTTGTTCCCATCCAACACACACTCGCACAAGCGCAGGCGGTACTCTCACACACACACACCCGTTCTCTCTTTTCCGCCAGTGCTCCCACTGGCGTGGCGTGGCGTGAATTTTTTACGTTCACTCCAGCTCCATTTCCATTTCCATGCCAGGCCAGCCGACCGTAGTAAAATCCAGTTTTGATAAAAATAAACAAAAGTACGCTACACCGCGCACACACCATGCGCTACACCGGCCAAGTCCAGGCATTTAAGGCAGGCTTTTGCCTGGAAAAGGATAATCTCTCCTCCACACACATGCTCGGCGGGGAGAAGGGCTTGATTAGAGGGAGACAACAGGTGCGGATAGCGACATGTCTGCTCAAGTCGAAGCGCTGCGCGTGTCAGATGCTCTTACTGAGTCTTGGCAGAGCATATTGGATTCGTTACGGCGGGCACTGAAGCGTCGGCGAAGTTAACAACCGTAAAGCGCGCAAATACGACACAAGCAGCCAGCAGTGAGTTGCGTTGCGGCCAGCGGAAGCTTTACATCCGGATAATATTGCCAGGCAGAGACCGAACAGGGACCAGAGACGGCGGCTGCTTTAGTTGCCGTTGTTGTTGTTGTTGCTGCTGCTTCTTCTTGCTCCTCGGTTCGTGGCAAAGCCTGTTGCTGCTGCCGCCGCTGTTGCTTGAGCCGCTCTTTCCTCGCCGGTTCTCTTTTGGCACCGCCTTCGTCGTCGCCTAAAAGGCACGTAAACTGGTTCCCGTGGTCGTGGTCGCGCTCGCTCGCCCGTATTTTTTGTGTTTTCAGTGCTAACTGAGCGCTTGAGCTGCGCGAGTCGCTTGCTGAGAAATACGGAATTGGAAGCGGATAATCATCGGACTCGGATCTGGCCTGGGATCGGTCATGGAGCTGGCATACAATGCGTCATCGTCGGTGGCGGCCTCGGCCGTCTCCGCGGCCACCTTTGCCTTCACCAACACCGCCAAGTTGCCCATTGAGACGGTGAAGCGGCTGATTGCCGCCGTCTCACGTCGCCCCATGCTGTGGCTGCGAAACAATGCCAATGGCCAGAAGCGCAGCGACATTACGCCCATCTGGTTCGAGGTGGGTCAGGATGTGAATCTTCCGGGTGAGTGAGAATGCAGGGATATCTTTTGGGGTCAGTTGCTACAACAGTTTCTCCTTACCCGCAGCCGACATCTGCCGCATTAAGTGGGGCCACCTGAGGGACAACTTTCGCAAGGTGTACATCCGCAATAACCTGTCCAATGAGACGCCCTCGTCGTGGCGCTTCTACAACGACATGCGCTTCATGGAGCCCGCCGTCCATGAGAATATTATGCGTCAGACGCGGAACAGCAAGAAGCACCCACCGGGACACTGGTCGGAGAATAATAATGTCCTCGGCGTGGACAAGTACGACTCCATGCCCTTGGTGGCCACGGAGCCCATCTGTGAGCTGAGCGACAGCTACGATTCGGAGCTGCATCAGCCGAGCTTCTCGGATATTAGCTCCTTCTTCGAGGATCGTGATTGCCAGCCGCCGGACAGCAAGCGGGTCAAGCTGGAGCCGCAGGCGCACACGGATCAAGAGGAAATGTCCGGCGTCGGAGAGAACGGCGAGGAGGAGGAGGATGACGATGACTTTGACGAGGATGCAGCCTCTGAGAATCAAGAGGAGGAGCGTGGCAAGCGGGTGGAGCCGGCCAATCCTAACGTTTTCACCATCGAAGTGCTGGACGACGACGATGAGGAAATGGAGCAGGCCAAGATGAAGACCAGCCACAACAATAACAACAACAGTACTAGCACCGCCTCCAGCCGTAGTCTGAGTCATAGCCTTAAAAGCGAACCGGATGCCAAGGCCTCCAGCTCATCCACGTCGCAGTCCCCGCATGCGGCGGATCTGCCATTCAAGTACATCAGCATGGATGCCACCACCAATACGGAGCCCACCGGCGGCGATCTGCAGGACGAGGCGGATCGCATGTTCCTGCTCAGCCTGATGCCCTTCCTCCAGCGCCTCGACGAGCGGCGCCGGCTGCGCGTGCGTCAGAAGCTCCAGAATGTCCTCATCGAGGAGCTGGAGTTCGGCTAATCCCGCTGACGGGAATGGGGGGGGAGGGGAGTGTATATTATAAGCTTAGCTTACAGTATTATAAGAACGCGACTGACTAACCCGTGGATCTGCATACATACGTAGCATGTAATCAGTATTCCGGCCTGCCTTCCTTCCTCCACACAAAAACGAACACATACACACACACATACACTTGATACATCCCATATAGCCTGTAGCCTGTAGTACGTACATACGTTTTGAAATAGACGATCGAGAAATACCAGCGTAATTACTTGTTGTCTTCTCCACAGGATAATCGAATTGGCCTTACCTGTGGCCGTAGCGTTCCGACGCACCTGCGCATTTTACCTGCTCGCAGAGCTCATGACCGACCAACCGCCCGCCCGCCCGCAGTTTCCAGTTCCCTTTCCCAATTATCCACGGGCACGACTTCTTGTAGCCATGCCCTTCGAAATTTTCTCTCAGTGCAAAACTAGTTTCGTAAGGGTGTATGCTTCCTGCAACAACAACAACAACAAAATGCGCGCCACCGGTCTCATCGTCATCCGGTGGTGTCTTCTCCCCGCCACTCCTCCGGCCATTTCAAATCTCCGTCTCCGCTCCACCGTTCGTTCCCATTTTCCGCATTTTCGCGCCACATGCGCCGTTAATGTAAGTGGCTCTCTCGCTCTCTGCCGCTCTTCGCTCTTTCAGCTCAGTGTCCTCAGTTTGGATGAAAATGCACTAGCGAAGGCAACTTTTGAATGCCCTAATTAGAAAAAACTGTTGGTTGGAATGTTCCAGAAAACCATAATAGACAACAATTTTAATAAAATATTTTTATTAATATGTTTTTACCGGATTTTTGATATGTAAAATATGTTTAAAAAACACAAATCGATAAAAACTTATCATATTATAAATTCTCAGAACAGAGAAATACTTGAATCTGCAACTGTCAAGTCAAGCCCGCTTCTACAATTTATTCTTTATTATTATTCTATATTATTGTAGTATTCTATATTATTTATTCCTTCGTTAGCTATGCCATTGGGTTTTGTTTTATTTTAAGAGGTCCACGTCCTCGACCAAAACACCAAAAACAGTGTTGACCAAAATAATGACAATTTAAAAAAAAATTCTCGGTAGGATAAAACACAGTGTGACCAGGCTCCGTTTTCTTAAATTAAGAACACTCAACATTCGCCTATGCCCAATACTCTCACTGAAAACAACAAAAACAACAACGCCGAGCCAGAAGGGCGTCGCGAGAGAAGCTACGAAAAGAGAGAGAAAGAGAGACAGGCAGCAGCAGCAGCAGCGGCGCATGAACATGAGTTTTGCATTTAAATGGTTAAATGCGTGCGTGAAGGTTGGAGTGAAGAATTCGAGCCGATTTCGAGTCCTAGTCCTCGCCACAATAAGTGGGTCAGAATTGGAAGCGTTCGATTAAGCCAAACAAACCAGCGCGCAACAAACCTGCAGCCGAAACACGCTGCCAAAGTAAATAAAACGGGAGGAGCAGACGCGCCAAAGCTACGCACACACACACAACAAGGGCAATTGTTCAACGCTTTTAATTGCAGGAGGAAAAGTGCATGAGGGTGGTACCACACAACTTACGCCACAGAGCCGGGAAAAATGTAAACAATTTGCAAACCACAACAATAACAACGATAGACGTTTTCCAAAGATTTCGATAGCTTTCTACATCGATCAAACACACGCATGAGATAAACGAATAAGAACGGGCGGAGAAAGCAGCAGCAAGCAAAGTGACGACTATGGGATACCCTGTGACCGCGAAGAGTGTATAATTTTGACAAGTGAGTGGTAAACAAACGATGTTTTTAGAAATTTAAATTGATCTATAAAGCTAAAGCGAATTTTGAGTGAAATTGTGGCTAGGAAAGCTAAATAGTTGTGGTGTAGTATTTCAGTGTGTGAGAAAACCAAAATACCACAGCAAATACCCTAGCCAAAAAACGGACGCCATTATCCTATTAGCTGATGTGATGCCCTGTTGGGACTTTTAATCAGTGGATTCTATTGTTTCGGGCTAAAGCAGTGCATTTTGGTAAACTCCTGCCACGACCCTCTCATCGTTGGCTGCATTTTACTGCAGTTCTTTGCGGCATAAGTGAAAATAAATAGAAGATAAAAATGTGCATGCGAGCGTACATACACATGTACATATGTACATAAATATGTACGTGCTAAGAGAGAGAGAGAGAGAAACGCGCTCTCAGAGGCAAAGCGACATTTTAGGAGCGCGCGCGCGCACTTCAAAATCAAAAACTAACTGTGTGAGATACATTTGAGTTTATTATTTTTTTGTGTAGGCCTCATGATGATAATGATGATGATGAATAAAGCAACAGAGACAGCGAGAGAGCATTGAGATTGAGCGTGCTATGTTGTGTTTTCGGTTTTGGTGTCGCTTTCGGATGTATCTTCTTCCTCAGTCGGAATAAGGAATACACGAATGTCGGGAGCGAACGGATACGCATATAATAAGAACTCTCTGGAAGAAACACATTTGTATTTCGCCTCGCGAAAATCCGCTGAAAATCAAAACGAAAATAAAAACGAAAGCCGCATCAAATTCAGACCGAATCAAATACAAAATCGAATCAATTAGCGAAACAGCAACGGGAAAACAGTAAACGAGAAAAAACAAACGGTAGAAACTTCAAAACAACAACAATAAGAGCGCGGATATAACGACGACTTGCATGCGGCTGCTAAAAAAGGTGTGTACGGGAAAAGATGCAGCTACTAGGGGCGTTGCAGGAAAGGAACTATCAACGGAAAATAAATAAACTCAATTTCGAAAGGCAAAAATGTATTGATTTTCTGCATTTTAAGTCAAGAAGAAGATTTCGCAAAAGATTCCTCTCAGTTTTTCTTTTTTTTTTTTTTTTTGTATTTTCCTTTTTCCAAAATATACATACACAAATATACAAATATACACGATTTTTGCGGCGCAGAAACCACCTACAAACGGACATGTACAGAAACTTGTGTGTAAATACAACCCTCGTCCTCATCCCCCGTTATAATTTGCGTCGTAGTCGTTGTATCCTCGCCTGCACGTACACAGAAACCCACACAGGCGCACAAGTACGTGTGCCGATGTGTCTCTGTGCGTGTGTGTGTGTTGAAAGGACTTTAACTTCTTGGTCGTGTTTTTTTCCACGTCCTGCGACTCGGAGACAGCAGACCAGTTTCAATGGAAAATGTTCAAGGGTGACAAGGGTAGTTTAGCCGCTGCCTCCTCCTCCTTCCATTTCTACTTCTCCTCCTCCTTTCCGTCCTGTTCCTGCTCTTATCCTTGCTGTTGTTGTTTTTGCTGCCGCTGTCTACACGGTTCGAAAATATCCTTGAATTGCATTTTCTGCCCAAGGGCGTCGCATTGTTACGTTATGAAGAAGAGGGAATCAAAGTAGAGTTTTAAAGTATTGATTGCAGGACTCACAGGGATTCGTTCGCTTTCTTTCGATGAAATCATTATAATTATAACCATTATAAATATATCCCATGGAACCCCTTCTGGTTTCTTATGTTGTTAAAAAGGACTAGCATATTTTTCTATTTTATATTGTATTCAAAAAGTCCTGGTAAAAACTAGGTTTGAAGATTTCATGTTTTATTATTCATAGAAATTTAAATTAGTTGAAAATTGATTCAAAGCTTGAAAGGATTCTGATGAACAAATTAACTATGCCTTAGAAATAATTTCCCCTAATACCACCCTAAAATGAAAAGGATTCCTAGCATAAATGAATATGAAAATATTCACAGAAAGAAACGCAGACTCAATAAATTCATCTTATCCTTTTTTTTTGTATTTTAAACCCCAACCACTGGACAACCCTTTACCACCTTTCCAGGTTAAAGGTACCCCAAGTAAGCCCAAGAATAACTGGGATTCATACCTAGGCCCACCCTTGAAGTTAGGCTATAAATTAACTCGAATTACCCAAAATCAGGACGACTGAGGAACACGCTCGGTCGTTCGTTGGGTCATCAAGTTTTCGGCGGAGTGTATAAGAAGCCGTCGTCGCCTCGAAATCCTACTCCTGCTTGAGGGGATGAATGGTTGATTGGGCGTACGTACGTACGTTCCTCGACGACGTCTTGAAGATGGCAACCAGTTCTGTCCGTCTGTTGTTTCTGTTACGATTTTCTCCCCACACCCCTTGGCCGGGAAAGTCGCTTGCGCACTACAGACGACGGGGAGTGAGCTGGTGGTGGTAGGTGGGTGAAAATGCTGGGGTTACGCTACAACTACGCGATAAGGTGGAGTTTGCTCCACCGGGGGTGGGTTCTCGTTCCCTAATCCCAGCCCAGCTACGTCCTGTACCGTTTGTTTTTCTTTGCTTTTCGAGGGCAGCAGGAGTAGCAGGGAATTTCCAAGCTCTGGTATCTGGGTTACCAAAAGGTGAGGCATATAGATACATATATGTCCGTCCGTCCCAAGTACAGCCAGATTACCAAGAATTGCGCGCGAAAAGTTGGCCATTTTGGGCTCATAAATTTAGTGGAAATGCATGGCTGATTTCGAATTTCCAGGATTTCAGGATTGTGCGTCTTTGCGATACAAAAGATACACACACACAAATCTGACCTGCTGCTCGCGCCACACAGCTGCCACTCCTCGGGTTGCATTGCATTTTCCTCGGATTCGGGGACGGGCCTGCTTAAAGGATCACAAGGGTCGGGGTCGGGGGATTTTCCTCGCTACCTAAGACACTGGAAGATGCAGCTGCATATGCCTGCTTTGGGACTACTTAATGCAGCACCTTTTCCCTGGCCAATTTAGTTAGCTGCTACCCCTCGGCAACCGACGACGTATCATCGCGCGCGTTCCAAACGCTGTTTAGAAAACACAACCGATCGATCAACATTTGCTTTAGCTTTCAAAAACCAAAACAAAAAGAAATCCTTTGAAAGTTCTTTCACGGAAAAATACTTGCTCACCTTTATAGCGGAAAAGCGCCTTTGCATCGACGACGACGACTGCCGCCTTGTGCTATAGAAACGTGATCTCACCACCAACATTACTCTTATGATGGAACTTTTGTCAAACAATTCGGTTCCGCAACAAATGGCCAGCAGCAATGCGCCGAGCGCCAATGGCGTGGCCAACTCCTCCTCAACGGCCAATGGCAGTGGCGGCGGCAGCGTTAGCAGCAATGCCAGCAACTCCTCCGAGCGGCTGCTCGCGGGCATCCTCGATAGCTTCCCCGCCTGGGATCTCAATGTGGGGCTGCTCTCGAATGTGGGTCAGAGGTAAGAGTGCTTATTTAAGCTAACAAAGTGGCAAATAACTAAAAAAATATAATATTTAATACATAGCTCGCCACCACGCACGGATTTCTTCATCAACAATTTCTTGGGAGGCCTGGAAACGCACGGCGACTTCAGCATAGGTCCCATCGGCAGCGGTGCACGCAGCAATCCAAAGATGTCACCCGAATCATCCAATAACTCAAGCATTAGCTGCGGCTGGTGCGAGGTGAGCGCCTCCATACGCTGCCTGGAGTGTAACGAGTTCATGTGCAACGACTGCCTAAGGGAGCATCGGAACAGTCCTCTGTCCTCCAACCATTCGATCGTCTCCCTCCCAACGCCCATTGGAGCCTCGCCCACGGGCGGCAACTCTGCGAATGTCCATACACCGCCCAGCGGTAACTTCATTTGCGACATACACAACGAGATGCTGCGATACGTGTGCGATTACTGCCGCAAGCTGGTGTGCCAGTGCTGCACGCTGCACGAGCACAAGGAGCACAGCTATGCGTCCATTCAGAGCTTCATGGTCGGGTCCAAGGAGAAGCTGGAGGGCGCCATCGAGAGCAGCCAGGTGGGGACGCGCTGCATCAAGAGCAGCATCGACAAGGCGCTGGCCTTCATCCGGCTGATCGAGCGCAACTGCAGCGAGCTGAGTGACAATATACGCAAGGCCTTCCGTCAGTTCATCATTGCCATCGAGGATCGCGAGCGTTTCCTCCTCGACTTTGTGGAGAAGCTGCGCCAGCGTCGCCTGGCCATTCTGCACGATCAGATGGCGGGTCTGAAGTCGGCCCTCGCCGGTCTCTCCGAGACCTCTGACATGCTCAGCAAGGTGGCGGACAATGCCTGCAATATGGACCAAATTGAGATTGCCATGAAGTTGACCAATGGCCAGCGTCAGATGGAGCAGTTTGCCGGCATCTACAAGGATTTGCAGCCCAAGCAGGAGGTATTTGCCTTCGCCCCGCCCGACTACAGTCTGCTGCAGGACATTCGCAACCAGGGCGGCGTCATTCTGGTGGACGACAAGAATATGCCCATCGTCTCCAGCAGCAATGGCATTGTGCCGAGCGTCGCCAGCGTGAGTGCCGTCGCTGCCGCTGCCGCTGCCGCCTCTGTGGGCGTTGGTGTGGGTCCTGTTGGCGGTGGAGTCGGCAATGTGGGCGTTGGCAACGGCATGGACATGGCCTTTGGCATAAATCTGCCCAGCAATCCGCTAAGTGTGGCCTCCACGAACGTCCGACGTCCCCTGCTGCGTGACAACAGCTTCCGGATTCCGTCGCCCATCATGCAGCCCCGAGGAGGCAGTGCCTGTGGCATGTCCAGCGCTGCTTTGGACTGGGAGCTCAATGGATTGCGCAGCTCGCCGGGTCTGCACTTCAGTGCACCGCGAACGACGCAGGCGATTCCCGGTTGCATGGATCTGGTCAAAGTGCGTAACTCGAATGCTCTGTCGCTGTCGTTTGCCACCGAGGGCCACGAGGATGGACAGGTGAGCCGGCCGTGGGGCCTGTGCGTGGACAAAATGGGCCATGTGCTGGTCTCGGATCGTCGCAATAATCGCGTCCAGGTCTTCAATCCCGACGGCTCCCTGAAGTTCAAGTTCGGACGCAAGGGCGTGGGCAATGGGGAATTCGATCTTCCCGCCGGCATCTGTGTGGACGTGGATAATCGCATAATAGTGGTGGACAAGGACAACCATCGCGTACAGATCTTCACTGCCAGCGGTGTCTTCCTGCTCAAGTTTGGCAGCTATGGCAAGGAGTACGGCCAGTTCCAGTATCCGTGGGATGTGGCCGTTAATTCGCGTCGCCAGATCGTGGTCACCGATTCGCGCAATCATCGCATCCAGCAGTTCGACTCGGAGGGTCGCTTCATCCGCCAGATAGTGTTCGACAACCATGGGCAGACCAAGGGCATTGCCTCGCCACGAGGCGTCTGCTACACGCCCACGGGCAACATAATAGTGTCTGACTTTGACAACCACTGCCTCTACCTGATTGATCCTGACATTAACGATGTGAGTTTGCCTTTTTTATATCCTTTGAGCTCGTGCTACTAATTCGTGATGATTTTTTGTGGCTTGCAGATTCTGTCCGTCAAGGGACACGAGGGCTCGGGCTTCCACGAGTTCAATCGGCCATCGGGCCTGTGCTGTGACGACGAGGGTCGCATTATAGTGGCCGATTCCAAGAATCAACGCATACTGGTCTTTAATCAGAACCTGGACTTTATGTGGGATGTAAGTGTTAGGGTTTCTTAAGTATTAGAAACCTCAACTAATCACTATGTTTTGCAGATTGAGGTGCGTCCCTCGATAAATCCGCTAATGCCGCCGACGCTGGACGAGAAGGATCGAACTTGCGATGTGGCCCTAATGCCAGACGGTCGCATTGTATTCCTCATTGAACTGTCGCCAGACTCCAAGGAAGGGTCTAACCCTTACAAGCGGTTTGTGCACGTATTCTAAGTTAGGTTAGCGAGTGCCGATCTTTTTTAGACCATTTACACACACACACACACACACACGCAGGAGCTAAGATCAGATTGAAAAGAAACAAAGAAGAACAAAGAAAAGAAAATAGGAATGGTATAAAAGTCAGTAGAAGAAAATTCCGCCGGAGAGCATGGGAAAATTAGCGAAAATTTTTAGCTTAAGTGCTACAACGATTACCTCGATAATGCTTAAGAGTTATAATGGTTACGATTCTGGTAATTTACACAACAATACAACATTACGAATTACACATATGTATCTACCAGATATCTAGATATCTAACGGACGCGTATGCCTATAAATACAATATACATATATGTATATATATCTAGCGAATATACAAGAGCAAGCCCCCAAAACAACCAACTAGAACGAAAATACTACAGTGGAAGCGTATAGGATATAGGAGATATAATTAGTAGTAGGCGATAGAAAGTCCAAGGAGCAGCATTCAGGACCTAGTGAAAAGGATAAAAAGCAAAAAGAAGGGAGGGGTAAACTCTCAAACCATTTACTAGATGAAAATATTCAAACAAATACCTGTTAGTTAGACTGAAAAGGCAGTTTGCTAGCTGACGGAGAGTGCGTTTTTTTATGGCATCGGTTGCTTAGCGGAAAGATGAGCGAGAGATAACTACTATATAGGGGTATATATGATACATTTATTCTTTTTTATATTTAGTATCCTTTTGGTTCGACAAAAGTTAGCCAGACCTTGTGCGGAATATGGTATTAATGTTTTTGTATTATATTCTTAATTTGTTTGTCCACAAACTGTTCTGTTTTAAAATAATTTGTTTTTTTTTTCCGCCATAATTGTATGTATTTTATACTTATTTCTTATATTATTGAGACTGAGCAAGTGAGTACACGAAACTTTGTAAGAAGCAAAGCGAAGCAAAAACAAAGAAAAAACAACAAGTAAACAATGGAAGGAACCCGCTGACTTTTTGGTTGAACTTTTTAACAAAGACTGATTAAAACTAAACCGCAATTTCGGAGCCAACTGAAAGAACCATATATTATGGTGAGGCCAAAAAAAAAAAATATAACAAAAAAACAAAGTGAAAACGAACAACACTCAAAAATTGCAATGACATTGATATAACGTAAAGTAACTTAACATAGCTTAACTTAACACACAACTATACCTATAGAGATCCGATCATAAGGTCATAAATCATGGGCATAGCTGACAAACCGAGTTTAACTGACATTATACTTCATCTGCATCCGCATCCGCATCCACATCCCATCCACATCCCATATCGAGCTCCGCATCTTCATACAAGCATCACAGGCAGGGGTTTCCGTTTTGTAATTTTAAAAGGACCGGCGGTACTGGAGGAGCGAGGGGTTAGCTAAAACAAACAAAAAAGTAACGAGAAAATTATCATAATTTTTGACTCAATGTGTTCATTAGCATTTAGTAGACTTAGCAGGGGCGTGGCATAGTGAAACAAAAAAACAAAACGTATGGGAAAATCCAGAGCAATATACAATGTATGGGCGTATTGAATACACATTTTAGGTGACATGTTCCTCGCAAAAGAAACACAAGAAACAACAAGAAATAAGAAAGAAAGCATGTAAAACAAAGGAATAATAACAATGAATGAATTAGCTGAATTAGCTGAATTATCTGTCTTTGGGAGTGAAACGATTTTTACTAGCAAATATATACAAACACACACACTAAACAGAGACTAGGTACGATTCTAGGCTATATAGTAGATCCTGGTGAAATTGCAAATGTATTAAGCCAACTTAGTTACTTAGTTTACGTTATGTTCTCTTACCTTACCTGTTTTTAAAAACGTTCATTCTATATATTCTTTGTATCTTGTGTTTAAAAACAAAAACCCGACCTTAGAGATTGAGAGAGAAGTGTGTGAGATAGAGAGAGAGAATACATAGCTACACTCCTTCCACGAATAAAGCAACATTGCATAAAATGCGCAAAGAAAAAAAAACTAAAAACAAAAGAACCCTAAAATCATAAATAAAAAACCTACCATACCTAAAAAAAATGATGCAAAAATGCTAGAAGGCTCTACGAGAGCGATGGCAACAAAAACATATACAATATTTATATATATACACGTAATATATACACCAGATCGCAGAATGCAAACAGACGGAGACGGGGGGGTCGACCTACCTACATACTTAGAGCTATATAGAGAGTAGATATCGTAATTATTTTACACCTTAGTTTAGTTTAGTCAACCCCACACGAATCGCCATAACATACTCGTCGTAACCTCATTTTTAATCGATAATTTACCGATTTGTGAGTCGGTTATCGGTAGTAGTGAATCGTAAAATCGAAAATCGTAAACAGTAAATCGTAAACCTTGAAGCGCCGTTCATTTCTTGTGATCCAGATCGAATCATTATTCAAATCCAAATAATTAAAAAACACTCGCACACATTCAGCGCACGCCGAACGCATCATCCCACAACACATATGTGTATATATATATCATATATATATCGTATCGTAACCGTATCGGGCCTAGCGACGACATCCGAGAGAATGCCATATTTTATATTTGTGTGAGATTTACTACTAAAGCAAAACCAATACTAAAGAACTAAATACTTATATATCATTACAAATGAGCGCCGTTTTCTAAAAGCCACAGTTTAGAAATTGTGTAAAAAAACTAAAACAAAAAAGAAAAAAAAAATATAATATAATAGTATAAACTACAAGCTTAAAAAATAAATAAGGAAGGGAGAACAATTATTGGGATGTAAGCGAGAATACCGAATGCCATAATTCAAAATAAAAAGCATTTAAACATATATATATATTATATATCTATAGACTATACTAAAGTATGTTAAACACAAAACAACAAGAATTACTAAAACTAAAAGTCATGAGAATATACTGAACAATTTGCCAAAGGCTTAAGAATCAAAAAAAAAAACGAATGAAAAAGCATAAACCAATAACTTACAAAAGAAACACTACACTCATTATACATTAGAGATGGACGAACATTGATGGTTATCGATCAGCTTCGATTGTTTTCGATGGTAGAGATGGGAAAGCGTCGATGCTGATGATGATAACTTCTATTTTCTTCCAACTTTACATTACACACCACAACATTCAAAGAAAGCCTACGCATTAAATAGTTTATAAAAAAAACCTGTTTACAACAAAGTACATACCAAAAAAAAATACACGCATACACTCTTATTTCAAATGCAAGCAGGTATTTTGTTTGAAAATAAACCGAATATATTCCAAAAAACACCAAAACGAAACGAAACAAAAGTTGCCCGAACCAATTAATTAATTCTAAAAGCAAGCAGAATGCTCATTAAAACGTAGCCTCTAATCTCTAAACTAAACTAAAGTAAAGAACACTAAAAAACGAATCCAAAACTTAAATCAGGTATTCAATTTTTTTCGTATTACGTACTTAGCGGTTAAGGAAAAGAGGGGAGTAAGTAAAGAGAAACGACTAAGAATGATCCCTGGAGATGTGCGAATGATTTTCAATAATAAAACCCAACATACATATTGATTAAGAAACTCTTTTTATATATAAACAAATCGATTTACGATGCTAAAACCTAACAAAATGGAAATAAAAAGAAGGAGGAAAGAGAGGAGAAAATGATTGAACTCTTATATCAAAATACAATTTTGAGTAAAACTTTTAACAACAACAAGCAATTCTCGGCAAGCACAGAGAAATGATTTCATTATTACTATATTATAAACAAAAAAAAAAAATCTCTAAAATTATGCATACAAAATACTTACTTACCTACGATCATAATTATATTTTGTCAAAATCATTTAGCAATTAAGTTGAACCCCAAATCCAACACAAAACGAAGACAAACAACAGATTGTAACTAAATTCGATTTTTTTGATGGCATTTGGAAGTTTTCAAACCCACACACACACACACACACACACATTACTAAACACATATGTAATAATTATGGAGCAATTGAGTACAAAACGAGTACAAATTTAAATTTTAAGCCAGGATCAGACGACGACACACACAGTTTTAAGTTTAAAGTTAAAGCATATATAGATTTCGATCGAAACAGTGCGCAGAGCAGCATAATAGGGAGAATATTGATAGTGCCAGCTACTGGTTTCGCATAGCAAAAAGTAATGCAAACTGCATATTGCATATTGCAAGGATATTCATAGAGGATCTAAGGATCGACAGCATACTAACCACATTTATTCGCATAGTCACATACTTATATAGTTACTTAAAACATAGACTAACCCCCCCACACACACTCTACATACATACATATATCTAGAAAATGGAAAAACATCCCACTCTTCTTCTCCCTCAACTATGATTTGCTTCGGTAGATACAGATACCATATATATATACATATATAATAGAGACCAAGTTCTCGGCCATACGCAAAATTATCTCATACATTCTCACCCACTCAGCATAAATGTAGGGAAGTGCGGGTACTAGGTACACCCACCAGTAAGCAGCTACGTAAGCCATATATATATATGCATATTTGCCGAAAGAAAAATCAACCAAAATCAAGCGACAGATTCAATAACGAGTTGCAGTTTAAAATTGTAATTGTCAAAAAAAATATAAAATAAATGAAAGAAAATAGTGAAAGAAAAGCGAACGGGCAACTACGAAGCGTGGCTTGGTCATTTTTCTATATACATGCATACACATACATATTTATATACCCAATATATATATATATATTGTATATATATATATACACATATAGATGTGGACTTGAGGAGACAAGAGTAAGAGTATATTTTATACGATAAACAAATTTTATAACATATTTAATAATAAATTATACACTAATAATTGTGGAAATTAAGTTGGCATTTATTTAATCTACTTGGGATAGTGTTGAACTATGGATTTTGATTATTTCAGCTGGAATGTGTGCTATTAATATTTTTAATAGGGGAAATCCTACACGGAATGGGGATGTATATCGAGAGTTAAAGTGCGAATCAAGATATTTATAAAAATATCACATCAAAAATATCATAAAATATATTGATTTTTTAGCCTTTACCGTTTAATGCATATCAAGAGGAAAAGCTCGATATCGTATTTATGAAATATCGCATTTATCGAACTGTTGTTATTTAAAATCGATATTAATAAGATCTATATACTCAAGACAATTGTTTTTACCTCAAAAAACAACAAAGTCAATTAAACAATTTTTTACCTTTTTAAATTAAAAGAAAACTATTTATTTAACTATCTATTAAACTTTTTCAGCACTTAAAAAAACGATATAAAATCGATTAACAAAGTTATTGAGCGTTTCAATATATTAACAAACTATAAAAGCTTGTTAAGTATATAATCAAAGCCCAAAAGTATACTAAAACGTTCAACAATAATTAAACTAGAATTGAGTAATTAAAGTTGTTAAAGCTTACTGTTTAGATAATGCTAGCTTATAATATTGACCACTTAACAGGCCAAACTACAAAGTAGTTTATAGTAAGATCTTGCTTGATCGGTTTCTGGTCTGTTATTAAATAAAAATGCACTTTGGTAAATATCAGTTGTAATGGTAATTAAAAACTAGACAACCAAGATTAGCTGCATTTTTAATAAAGTATTTGAGTATAAAAGAAAAATGGAACAATTATGACACTGACATATATAAAATCAGGGTTCAGGGCTAGGAGTTTAAAAATAGAAGAGATTTTTTTATAACTAGTTATGATAATACCATATTTATAAAAATATTAAAGTGTAATTATTTAGTTCTCATTTGCTGTGTTATTTTTTTAGTAAAAAGTTCGACACGGAGTGAAGGAGTCACTTCCGACCCTATAAATCATATATATTCTTGATCAGCACGAAAAGCCGAATTGATCTAGCCATGTGTGGAAGAAAAAAAAATTTACAAATTTTTTTCAATTTTTTAAGGGGTTACATCATTAAAATTGTGAAAAATTAAAAAAAAAATTATTTTTTTTAAATTTGTTATCTCAGTTTACAAATTTATTACCCTCACAAAAACTTACAAAGAAATGTTTTCCGAATTGAAATCGATGCATTTTTGACTTAGTTATGACCCATTCAAAATCGTTTTTTAAGTTATTTATTACCTTTATTTAATATTTTAATTTAATTAAATTTAAATGCAATGTGCAAGTTTTTTTTTTCTTGGTTTTATATACATACATGTATTTATTAATTTAGATTCAAGTTTTCATGTCTTTTTTAATATGAATATTATTTTTTACATTATGATGAGTAGTATCCATTAATGGTCTCTCATAATAGATGCCAAAAAAGGCCTCACGTACACCCGGAACCTGGGTCAAGGCCAAGCTATATTATACAGATATATTTATATCTGTCAGCTGCAAAACAAAGCAAATGCTATTCGGTTTTTTTTTTGTCAAATAAAAAAAAAGTAGCTAGCCATTTAGAATAACAAAAGTACTAAGTACTCTGGCATAATGAGACTTTTATGAAGCCAAAATGCGAAATACAAATAAAAGTAGAAAACTCGAAAATAAGGTGGCGAAGCGTGCGTTGCGTGACTTAAAAAATTGCGCTGACTCTGTGAACAAATACTACTAATACCTCTCTATTTCAATTCACTTTTACAATTGTTTTTTTTAATGGTTTTTTGCTGGTCGTAAAGTTGAGTAAAACTTAGCCAAAGTCCGGGCTGGTCGAGAACGCGCTAATTACGGCAATAGAATATGGCTTAAACGGAGGCTCGATTATACCAATTTTCAGGTGTACTGGAGTACGCCGAGATAACAACTCTCCCCCACAAGCCAAGTGTTTGCTCGATTCAATCTTCGTCTGACACTGACAGTTTGTCCGCTTGTCCGTTTGTCCGGCGGCTTTCATGGTCAGGGTTCGGGTTCGATGCGATGCTAAATAAAACTTGAAAACTGGTTATGTGTTTGCCTATTTATTTACTTGCTTGCTTTTCTGCCTCCACATTATATCAGCCTCCAAAACAGCTGTTCGAAAAGGCAAACAAATAATTATTTACGGGACGATCTTTAGCCTAAGCCGGACTATACCTATTTCGGCAGCGCATCGTGTAACATATAGAAACAAGTGGGAGATCTTCTCTAAAGTGAAAATTAGTCTCGGCGTGTAATTCTATATATTTTTAAGCTAAAGTGCTGTAATTATAAACAGAAGTCTAATTAAATTAAGTGTGAGTTAAGCAGGTTTAAGAGCAATTAAATATTTAATGCCCTCAAGTAGCTCAGGTTTATAGTTTCAGGCGATAATCAGGGACTTTGATTAGGTGATCTTTTGACCTGTACAAAAATTCTGTAGTTAAATCTGCTTGGACAGTGCAGTTCTATAATATATACTCGTATTTAAATAGCACTCGAAAATGTCTTTTTTTTTTAGAAAAATCGATAGTAAATCGAAGCTTTAAGAGCTGTAGTTTCCAGTACTTTTCAATCAATTATATTATTCAATTATTTAACCAAAATTTCTCAAGTATCTAATTAATTTCTTTTCTTTATTTAAATTTATTTTAATTAAATTAAATTAATTTTTCTGAAAAATCGATAATAAATCGAAGCTTTCAGATTATTATTATCCAGTGTTTTCCAATCAATTATTTTGTTCAATTATTTAACAAAAATTTCTCGAGTTTTTAGTTAATTTATATTTTTTGTTTAAAATTATTTAAATTAATTTAAATTAATTTTTCTAAAAAATCGATAATAAATCGAAGCTTCAAGAGCTTTATTTTCCAGTGTTTTCCAATCAGTTATTCTTATTAAATTATTTAACAAAAATTTCTCAAGTTTCTAGTTAATTTCTTTTCTTTATTTAAATATATACTGAGTTAAAGTTATAAACATATTATATATATGAATATATATATATTCTATTCAATTATTAAACAAGAATTTCTCAAGTTTTTAGTTAATTTCTTTTCTTTGTTTAAATTTATTTTAACTAATTTAAATTAATCTTTCTGAAAAATCGATAATAAATCGAAGCTTCAAGAGCTTTATTTTCCAGTGTTTTCCAATCAATTTTTCTACTCAATTATTTAGCAAAAATTTCTCAAGTTTTTAGTAAATTTTTTTTTTTTTTATTTAACTTTATACTGGCTAAAATTATAAAAATATTCTATATAAAACTATTCTATTCAATTATTTAAGGAAAATTTCCCAATTTTCTAGTTATTTTCTTTTCTTTATTTAAATCTATACTGAGCTAAAATTATATACATTTTTATAAACTAATTAACTTGTGTGTTTTTCGTTCATTTTCCTTGTAATGATAACTTAAATTCTAAAACAAAAAAACAGTCACTCCCCTTTTTTTGAAAAATCATAAATAATATTTATTAATCTAGGACAAAAACGAAAGAAAAACACCAAAACTAGTAGCCACATAATCAAATCAAATTGCTTAACCAAAGACAAAAATTGTGTGTAAGTCCAGTTTCTTAATTGGCAGTTGGTGGTGCCAGTTTCTTAATCGATCCTACCAACTATGTTGCAAGGCGACCAGTATTTCTCAAAGTGGATTGCCCCTCTACCTAGGTTCGGGCTACAGAAGTCGGACTGTAGACCCCATCATTCATCACCATTATCTCTGGGCCTAGAATTCGTGGTGTGCATCTCTCTAAGCAAAGACCTCGAGGAGAAAAAATATTCAAAACTGAAGAGCAACAAAAAACTGAAAATAAATAAATGAAAACTTAAACTGAAACTGGAAAAGCGACGAGCCGAAGAGTCCATTGAATTATTAGCCAGTTTTTTGTTTTGTTTTTTGTTGAGTTTAGACGTGTTTGAAGCGCGCTTGGCGGCGGCGTCAGGTGAATCCGAATCGGAATCGAAGCAAAGTCCTCATCCCAATCCCCCGCCCGAGTGCGTGTCGATTTCAATACTTTGTTTTCGAGTTGCGGGCGTCGTCGGCGTGCAGCGACGGGTTGCGCATACAAATTGGAGCGGAGCGCAGAGCCGCGCCGCGTCGCCGCCGGAAAGTGTAATTAAAGCCCCCGCGGACTGCATCGGCCACGGATTTTTATAGTTGCCCGATACCCCGAGTGGTCACCGGTTGGTCAGTTACCAATTGGCCACCGTTTCGCCGCGGTCTGTCTCTGAGATCAGTTTGTTTTGCTGCTCTAATCGTGCGTGGATTTTGCTGTGAGATTAGGCCAGTTTTCAAGTTATGGCTGTTATTTAATCGCTGTGATTAGCCAACTTGCGCGTTGACAATTCGCGACCTCAGATGCTGCCATGAAAGTGAAATTAAAGGCAGAGCAACTAAGGCTGAAACTGAAATAAAATTAACACTAAGCTGGGTCTTACAATATGGACTTGATATTACAAATAAAAAGTGATTGAAAATGCCATTTAAAAATAATTGTTCTTTTAAATATTTCAATACTTTGTTTCAATAAAAGAAAGGACCCAAAAAATTAAGCTGAAATGAAGTTATGATTAAGAGAAATGCTAGTTTTTGAGTGGTTTAAAAATTTTTAATTGAATTTACTGAAATAAAATTAACACTAAGCCAGGTTATATAAAGTGGACTTGATATTACAAATAAAAAGTGATTGACAATGCCATTTAAAAAAATTTTTCTTAAAAATATTTAAATACTTTGTTTCAATAAAAGAAAGGACCCAAAAAATTAAGCCGAAATGAAGTTATGATTAAGAGAAATTCTAGTCTTTTGAGTGACTTAAAAATTTGAATTGAATTTACTAAAAATCTATAGTTTACTTTATAAATATACTCAGTTAAAACTTTAATATTCCTATCACATTGCAGTTTTTAAACATCAAACTTGTGTTTAATTAGCTTTTATAAAAGTAAACAATCCGCTTGCTAAATGTAAACTCAATTCGTTAATAACAACGAATTTCTTTCTTTTTTTTTTGCTTCTAAAAATAAATGTGCAGTCGGGCAATCCATCTTTTCCAATAAATATGAATACATTTATGCATGATAAAAATGTTGTCATACCAAAAACGTGAGCCATCGCAGTGTTAAGTGCCCGTGCCGAGTCGTTTATTAATTCATATTAATTCGTCAACGATTGAGCAATACCCTTATGGCGCAGAGTGTGCGACGCCGGCAACGGGTTGAACTTGAAACTGATTATGGCGCTCAGTGCAATTTGGATTTCAACTACAAAACTGGACTTTTGCGCACTCAAATTGATTCAGCAATTGAATCGAACTTTAGTTTCGCTGATAACACAATATCTAGAGAGCTTCAAAATTCGGTCAATTTTCGGTGTGACGTCGGTTCTATTGATTTTCTCACGGGTCAACGGAATTATAATTGACTTTTGTGCCGATTTTGCATATTTAATGACATCATTTTGAATATTTTTGCCGCTCTTACAGTTGACATTTTCTCAACCACTTTTGCATGGGAAGTGAAACAGATTTTGTTTAAAATAATTACAAAGTATTTATAAAGTTCGAGTTCAACAATGAAGGACAGGAATGCGATAAATCCAGCTCCGGAGGCCAGCGGAGGCCAAGCTAATGGTAAGTAATAACTCAAACTGTGGAAATAACTTAGTTTTATTGCTTTTTGCCATTGCAGCTAATGATGGAGATCGGCCGGCGACAACTGTCATAAATATTGGTAAGTAAGCCAAGATGACACTTAATTTGTTGAGGAAAAATTCACAGAATTTAGATGGGTAGGCGAAAATATTAAATAAGTTTGGAGGTATTTAAAAATATTTGCAGATTTTAGATTTTATAAGAGAAAGAAGAGAAAGAGTTTAATAGATCATATCATGTTTTATGAACTTCTTTACTTTTTTTACTGGCTTAATTTTAAACATAGAAAATATAATGTATTTACAATGCAACTTTTAAATATTTAAATATTAAAATGAATCAATAACAGTGTTCCGCCAGCTCATGCTGACTCTCTCTCAACTCAATAAATAGCCCAATTGTTTAATCAAAATCATCGTTACCAAGCACAAATTATCAAAATCAGGAAAAGTGCAATATATAAACATACATTAAGTTTAAAGTCGGCGATCTAAAGTATATATAACATAAAGAGAAATACATTGCTCAACTACCAATATAGCTAAAACCTCAAATAGATAACGACAGATTAAGCTTAAAAAAGTTAAACTTGTATAAAAGTCCAGTACGTACAATGAGATTCGTTATCAGAGCGACACGCTTGACTTTCCCCTCCCGTATTCGAGCGTTGTATATAGATCATATATACAAAGTACACATTAAAACAGAATACTGGCGCACTCAAATGCTGATAATGAATGCCAGCGCCCCCTTGTCGATTGTGTTTTCGTATATTTTGGGCTTGTGGAGTAACAATCCATTCAGTAGCAGCCGGCTTTTGCGTTCGGAAAGGTGTGTGATTCGCTAAGCGATTGAGATATCCAATTAAACAAGTGTTTTAAAGAGCA
>VNJU01009270.1:0-65453 GCA_008042675.1 Drosophila seguyi | reverse complement strand
TTGGCCAGTCACCACCACCAGCTCTCCGGACGGTAGCCCTCGTGCCAGTTCCAATTTGTCGACCACTTTTGGGTACCAACGACGACGTGACATTCAAATCGGTTCGTTCCGAGCCAAGCAAAAGGGCAGCCACCGATCGGAAATGGATTTTCCACGAATGAGTTATATTGCAGCATTACCGAATAATGACGAAATCCTGCTCCAGATTTCTTCGACTTATTAAGGCAATGGAGGTGGGGGGAGCCAAGGCATTAATAAACCGCTTACCGGCTATCGCCCAACCGATCGCAATTGCTTTAACAAAGGAAAGCAAATTAAAAGCGAACCCCCAGCAAATTTGTCAGTTTTCGAGGTAAATGCGACTTGGGGTCTCTAAGTTGACAAATGCTGGGCAATTCGTGGGGGATTTTCGGGTAGTACATAGATGTGGCGGAGGCGAAGCGTGTTCTTTATGGAGAGCTCGCGTTGACCCAAAATGTAGAGTCGGGGAAGCAGAGGAATGGGAACGTGAAATATGGACACAACATTAGATGGCTATCTGACTGTCCATGCATAAACACTAACCAAAAATGGGGCATAAAAAAATAAGAATAATAAAATAAATCTTAAAAAAATATAAACAGATCTGCAATGGATTTAAGAACAAAAAGATTTTAGTTTGAATTTCAAAATATATTAAATGGTTGCAAAAAATCTTTAAAGTATAGATTAAAGATGCATTTACATATATAAAATAAATCTAAAAAAAATATAAAAAGATCTGAAATTGTATTAAGAACAAAATTATTTTAGTTTGAATTTTAAAATATATAATATTTGCAAATAAATTCTTTAAAATAGAGATTAAATATGCATTTAAATGCTTCAAATATATCTTTAAAATATACGTAGATTAAAGATGGATTTATATGTTATAAAATTAAAATAGCCTTAACATTTATATTATAAAATATAATTGTGTATTTAAACATTTTATTTGCATATATATAATATATTTTAAAACTTATTTTCTAATAAATAATTCGGTATATATTTATATATATAATATATTTTAAAACTTATTTTCTAATAAATAATTCTGTAAAAATATTCCTAGTCTTGATTATTATTCATAAATTCATAATTAAAACGCGTTCAGCTTGCCAAAGCATAACCCAATTAAGGCATGCCTTTAATTAGTACATATCTTAGCTAATTACTTAATGGTTTTTACCATTTCCAATTTTTATTTATTTTTTTTAGTGTATCTGATTTGCATTTGTTGTGCGAGTGTGCGGCTTGTGCTTGAGCTGCAGCGCTTGCCTAATTGTTCAATTGCATTAGGGGCAATTATGCGGCTGACATAGATGTGTGTTTCCAAGCCCAACTATGCGCACATGCGCCTGTCATTAGAGTAATTGCACAGATACAGATACAGATACGCAGGTACAGATACAGATAAGCAGAGACAACGGACAAAGGCTTGGACATATTTAAAAGGTAGCTTGCATGTTGCTTCGACATCAATCTCTTCCTATTCTTTTGATTTCGGTTAATGTTTGTTCACAATTCTATATTTATTAGGCCACATGTTAATCATCTAAATTATTAAGATTTTTTATGCAAAACAAATGAGGAGCATGTGTCTGCTCAGAAGCTTATGGAAACCCAGCAGATGCTACTAGAAAGTGTTATAAAAATGGAATTAATATACAATTCAAGTAGTCAGAGATCATGAGTTTTTCCAAACACAAAGCAAAAATGTCTGAACTCATTTGCTATTTAGACGGGCCAATACACATATTTTTTTTTTTGCTGCCTGGTTCAATAAACGCCAATGGCCAGGGCCAGCAAGGTCAATATTAATGAATGCGATCATTTGCTTGCACAGTGAAAAAAAGTCTGGTGTTTTTCAGATATCGCAGATTTTTAAAGATCAAAATTGCTTATCTAGAGATGAGTTAAGTTCACGTTTAGCATGATTTTGATATTGTTAAAGATACGTTTTTTTGGTTCGCAAAGATACTACATTTTGACTGCTTAATTACTCTGTTTTCATCTTGAATCTTTTTCATATAAGTTTTTATATCATGTTCATTATTTATCTGGTTCTTGTAAAGATATTGTTTTGGCTCGTAAAGATACTACATTTTGGTTGCTTAATTAATCTTCTTTAATCTTGATTCTTTTTTATAAAAGTTTTTATATCAAGTTCATTATTTTTCTGGTTCTTGTAAGGATAATATTTAAGATACAAAACTTATAAGGAAATAATTTTATAATTCTTTTTATATATTTCTTAAGAAAATCCTTTTTATATAGTTTTTTTAAGACTATAGTATCTTTAAATATCCTTACAAAATAGTTTTTCATTTTTTAATCAAAGATTTCCTTATAATTTTCTCACTTTAACCTCATTTTCTCTCCATGTATGTCAGCTTCCACATATCCGTTGATGCTGATGAAGCATTTGACCGCTTTGAATCTCTGCGATTGAGTTCGATTTCATTGCGGGTTTCGATTTCTTTTCGGTAACTTAATTGCGTTGAAAGTTCAGCTTCGGGGCAGAGTTATCGCCTCTGATTTTCGTTTGAAAAGAAAGAAACCAAGAAATTTGACTACTTCGAGTTCGTCGTATACAAATATAGACCGTGATATAAGCAAATGGCATGCAAATGAGTCATCTTCAAATCGCATGAATGGCAGCAAATTTCGAAGTCACTTCCCATTATGAAGATACAGCACATGATACGCATGGGAAGTTCGTAAATACAGAATAATGGAGATAGTTCGAATCGGAGTTACTTCCGTGGATACTTGTAGTTTTGTCTCTAGACCGTTATTTCTGCAACTCAAATATATACGTATATATAGTACTAATGCTACAGTTATCACTTGAGCGTGCCAGGCATCGCATTCTCCATTCCACTTGGCTGATTTCAGAGCGCAACAAGTCCCGCTCGCTATTCATTATTGATAAGTATCTTCATCTCGCCATCTGCCAACCCAAGAACGTAGCTTAGAAGAGTATATTCATATATATATATATATATGTTTATATAGATAATTATGAGCTTGAGCATCTGTGTCTGCGTTAATTCAAGCCAACTGTGTTGGCGTTCTTTGAAATTCTATTTTGGGGCCGGGAGTCTGCGTGCAGAGTCCGTCATTTGGGTTAAGCTTTAAAGTAATTTACTTTAATTCTGTTTTTAGTAAACTTGGGTTACTGCCAGGCAGAATCTTAAGAATAACAATTAGACAATAGAAAGTCAAGCTAATGGTGTGATTAAATAATGAATTATCTTTATATTAAGAAATCTTATTGTATCGAATTTAACATAATCTCTTAATGCAACTTAACGATCCTCTGTCTTTAAGCTTTTTAAAATTACTCTATCTAATCGATTTCTGGCAAATGATTAAGTTAAGCTCTAAAAACTAATTTGGAGAAAATTCCCAGCCAGCGATTCTTTGAGCTAACGATCCGCCAATAGAATCATCGCTTCCCCCCCTTCCAGACCATCAATCATAAGAGCAGATCCAAGTCATGACTACCCAGATGGCTGTCATTATCACAAGCCACCGCAGCAATCACGGCTCCCGCTCCCCGAGATCATTAAGATATACCCAGCGGATCGATCGCCAGCCATTCTCTGCCATTCAATCCAGTATCTCGATCGCAATGCAAGTGAAATCATAATTGCAAATCGAAATCGAAGCGAGAAAACTGGTTTAGCGATCATCCTCCGATCGTGGCTGGAATCTTGAGCTTAAAGTTGGACAAAGAGGAGAGTCTTCCATCGAAGTTGGGGAATTCTAAGCCATTCGTTCATCCTCAGTGCGTGCTGCTGAAGCGGAAATGAGTCGACTCCCCAGCGGGAACCTCGTTTCTCTAATGCTGATTTCTGTTTACATCTTGGAACATGCATCAGCTCGTCTCCGTCTCCGTCTCCATTCCTGTCCCGCTTCCAATGCCATGGTGCAGCCACTTGACTCCCCGAATCGAGTCACGTTTCCAGAGCTTCAGGGCTCGCGGGTTTTGATTTGGGTTAAGTGGAGGTTCAAAGTGGGGTTCAAATTGCAATCTCTGGCCTGCCTGCTCTGCCCTGGCCCTAGGCTGTGGTTTAGTGTAACACTAGGTGGTTCCTGCTTGATTGATTTTTGTCTGTCAGGGAAATCAGAATTAGGGGAACCTATTCTCTAGACAAGCATAAAGTTTTCTTTGAAGGTGGAGAGGTGATTGCAAGTGGAGTGTTTCATGAAAATGTTTGCATACTTTTAGGCTTGAAAAAAAGTTAAGATTGTTCACGATCAAAGATGTCGCCTTTGCATGAGTAAAAAAATGTGTAAAAGTAATGTTGAAATATTTAATTTTAATGTAGAAATTGTTTTTTTTTTTTATTTTTTTTATAGTACTATTAAAAAAGTATACAAAAATATTTTTTAAATATTCATAAGCTATGTTTATTGGCCACATAAAAGTAGGTGTATGTTTAGGAACAATCTTTGGACCCCATGAAATGCCTATTCAAATAAACTAAAATATTTATTAATATTTTTAATCCTTCCTTATCTACAGGCAAGTCGATTTAGCCATGTACCTTCTGACAGTTTGTTTATTGTCCATATAAAAATGGTTGTATATACAGGAACTATCTTTCACCCCATAAAATGTCTTTTAAAATGTAGTAAAATATTTATCATTATTTTTATTTATTTTCATTAAGCCATATTCTTTCTGCCCGTTTGTGTATTCTCCACCTAAAAATAGTTGTATGTACACGAACTTTTTTGACCCCATAAAATGCCTGATAAAATAATTTAAAATATTTATTCATATTTTTAATCCTTCTCCATCTTCAGGGCACTCCATTTAGCCATGATCCTTCTTTCTGTTCCTTCCTTTGACCTTTATTCGTCAGTTTAACCCTTTCTTAAAAACTATATAATATAAAACATTAAAACTAAAGATACAAAATTTATCTACAATATTCTTATAGGTTGATCTTAGATTAAAATTCTTTCCTAATTTAACCCTAATTACCTTGTTGCTTATAGCTAACTTACCTGTTTCAGTGTAATTTTTCCCCTTTTTTAATATGATTAAAAATAAGCCCAACTGCTAGCTTCACCGGACATAACTTTTTTCATAAAATCCCCAATTACTTTAATGTATTTACTTAGCCCAAGTCAATATTGCAATCCCCTCAACCGGTGGCTATCGCCTGCCCTTTAACAGCCAATCGCTGCTGGCCTTCCGGCGACAACCAACATAAACGATAACAATTTACTTTTGCTGCTTTTTTTATCAGCAGCAGCAGCAGCTACGTTGACATTCAAAAATATAAAAAAAAATATTACAAAATACCCCGTAGCTGTGCTGTGATTTTGTACCCGTCTAGCTTTGTTGGCAATTGTTATCAGTTCAGGGCACACACTTACCTATACTATATAGTATACTATATCTATAATTTCAGAGCGGCATTAGTCAGCGGACACACATGGCCAAAAGGCAGCTGAATGGAAAAGCAAAGAATTAGATTCCCTGTTAACCTTATAAAGAATTTGTAGAAAAGTAGCACTTATTAAGAGGGAACCCCTTGAGGGTTTACAAGGGTGGCGCCACACCTGAATATCGCACCACCGTGTGAGAGGGTAACGTCATTAATGACGAGCTACCAGAGTTGGGCTTTTAGCGCTAATTGCCAACCTATGGGGGTAGGCATATTTTCCCCAATGGTTCCTGGGGGTTCGGGTGTTCTCCTGCTGGTTGCATGCACTATTGACATGACATTGCCCGGATCGGTAGATAACAAACCCAGCGATAACCATGGTGAATGAAGTCGGTAAACTCACGCCTCCCCTATATGTATATATAGTTATTATTGGGTGGCTCTGTTTGTCGTTGGGTTCGAATACTTCAACTCCCCGAGCAGCTTTTGACAGAGGCCGTGGTTGAATGAACTTTGTGCATTTTGCTACTGCCATGACTTCGATGAATGGTTCGCAACTCAGAGAGTTCACTCGAAATCCATGGAGCTGTGGGCTGTGGAGATGGTAAACAGTTTGATATGAACTATTTTTGGGTATTCGGTACAATGAACTTCTCTCGAGAGGCTTCCTTGACATTATTTATTACTGAACTTGGGCAAACCAAATGTGACAAGAGGAGTTCAATAACACCTAATAAAAAAGTTAATGAAGTACAACTTTAGGACCTATTTATTACCCATAATTAAACTATATTTAACTCACTTAACCAAGCTATTTTGGCCTTGAACTTGTAGACGTATTCCAAGGTATGCGGAACGTGTCTTAATAACACTTAATTATATATATGGAGAGCTCTGTATATAGAAAGGGAAATTGCTACTCACTTTCCAAGGAATATTTAAACGTACTCTGGGCAGCCAAATATGGCATACCTTTAACAGAAAAACAATATGAATTTAATAAGAAATTTCTAAGAAAAACAATATAAATTTAATATGAAATTTTTACCTAACAACTAATTAGTATTTTTCCCTTTCTTTGCAGTTAAAATGGCCACAAAAATAGCAAAGAAATAAACAAGGAAAATATGATTGCAAATTGCTCGAAATAAAAATGAGAAACCAAACCAAAAAAGAATTGCAATAACTTGAGCTGAAACGCTGAGATTTTGAGGCCCAGTCGAACGTGGAATTGACTTGACCCACAGAGGGGCACCCCAGACTTGAGAGCCACAAGGTATAAAGACACACAAAATGCGTTTGGGTAGCAGGCTGAATATTGGCGGCTTAATGCTCGCTTTGGCCGTAATGCTAACGCAGGCACGTTTCATTGCGAAAAGAGAAACCGTTCAGTTGGATCAAGCGGTGGCTTCCACTTCCATTTCCAATGACCCTGACATTGTTACGCCGGCCAGGGAAAGCGGGAGTGTCGGAGCAATGGATGAAGCAAGGGGAGAAGTTCTCAAAGTTACCCAGGAAACTACAACAGGGCTTGAAGATATAAGCCATTCGGAGAGCGCAAAGATTAAGGATACAGAGCAGGGCAATCTTGAAGTTAGTAGCTCTACGGATGGAATACTGGAGAAAGAGCGTTCCTACAAACCAAAGGAGGAGGAAACATTGGACACTCAGTTAGAAAAGGAAAACGAGGAAAGGTCAAAGAATGCGGAAATTCAAGCTCAATCAGCCAGGGAAGACACAACCATTATCCCCAAGACTCAACTGGAGAATGAACCAAGTGAAGCTCCTGTCAAAGAAGTTTCCACCGCGGAGCCTAAAGAACTAAAGCAAGCGGAAGCCAAGGAATCTCTTACCAAGGAAGAACCCCCAAAAGAGTCTGAAATCCCTGAGAAAACCACAGAAACTCCACCTAGCAGCACCACCGAGAATCTCCTAGGGAAACCTGCAACTGCAGGCATTCCCAGCACCACCGAAAAGTCCCCGAATACCACCACTCGATCCTCCGAACATGGTCGTTCCATGCAGTACTCCTCAACCACTGAAGAGGTAATCCAATCTTTATCCGCCGTCACACCCATGAAGTTGAGGGCTCTGCCCATGACATCCACTACTAAGAAAACCACCTCAACCAGTGCTCCCCCGGCAAGCACTCCTTCTATTTTTGCCTCCAATGAGAACGCCATTGAAGAATCCACCTCGGAGTCAGAGCCAGCCATACGCCAGTTGCCGGAAAAGCGGGCCAAGTTCATCAGTGAAAACTCCACAAATGCCCAGCAATTGACCCTACCCAATACCGCAGAGGTGTGGAGTTTGGCGGGAATGAAGGCGGTACCAAAGGCAGGAACTCCTCTACAGCTTATTACCAGCACCACAGAGTTGCCCTCCTTGAATCACACGGATTTGGCCAATGACATTGAAGAAGCCATTCCACATAACCAAACAGAGCAGCAGGAACAGCAGCATGTCAAAGAGAAGAACCTTCTAGACTGGCAGCAAATAGCAATGATGGAGAACCGCACCGAGTTCGTGGTCAGGACCACCCTAGAAGCCACCGAGGCAGCAACACAGGCCACCACGGAACCCTTGGAAGAGGAGAGTTACCCAAAGAGTGAAATTAATCAGGGTTTAGGGGAAGCAAGTTCCTCTGATGAAAAGGTAACCACAACAACAGCTCCAACGGAGCTACTTGATATTCCAATGGTCAAAAAGATGTCCGAAGCGGCCAATTCCAAGCTAACAGAGGCGCTAACAGAGGCACTAACAGAGACTCAAAATGAGACCAAAACCACAACAGAGGCTTTAATTGACATTCCGCTAACAGAGCAACCCTTTAGAGCGCCAGTTACAGCGAGGGTGGCTTTAACAAAATTGGAAATACCAAATGTAACAGCTTTAACAGGTGAAATGTCTGCTCTGGTTAATGCCACAACAGAGGAATCAACAACTGTGCCACAAATTTTAGTTGAAATTGATTCGGAAGCCGCAGCAGCGGCAGTATCTGAAGCAGTAACATTGGCCACAATGAGCACAACTACAACCAAGGCAGCCTTGGAAGTTGCAACATCCACAGAAGCTACAGCAACATTTGCAGGGATAGAAGGAAGATCAACAACAACTGAAGTACAACTAACAGCATCAACAACATCTACAACAACTTCTACAACAACAGCAACAACATCAACAACATCTACAACACCAGCAGCAACATCAACAACTTCTACAACACCAGCAGCAACATCAACAACTTCTACAATACCAGCAGCAACATCAACAACAGCTGCACCACCCCTTGCCACATCTTTTGTTAGTTCAGAAACCCCTGCAATTACCTCTACTTCCAGCAGCACAACTGAAATGGCAATGAAAGCCTCTCCTGTAAATGCCACTAACAGCAGCAACATTCACTCAAACAACAATGAGAGCGAAGCTTACGAGGCTTTCAACAGCACAGAGAGCAACAGCAGAAACACAAACAACAACAACGACAACCTAGCCTACGAGGTAGATAATGCCAGTAACGACGTCATCGTAGCCACAACCAACACGCCAGAGAGCGAGCAGCAGAGAGCAACAGCGACAGTCGTCGAGGCAAAGGCAGCAGCAGCAGCAGCACCGACAACCGAGGCAACAGTCCCCTCTGTTAGTGAAAAATTGAATGGCGAGGTGAGCACAACGACGAGTACAAGTCGCCAGCCAGATATTGTCGTCATCACCGGGACGAGTGCAATCCCAAACACGAGTACAATTACGGACACTAGTACAAGTACATCGACTCTGGCTACGCCTACGCCAACGGAAGTGTCGCAAATTAGCAATGAAGTCAATTCGGAGGCAGTGACAGTGAAGAGTGCCAGCGAAAACGTTCAAGACCTGGGCTCGGGCCCAATAAAGGCCGAGAAAACCGATAACGCGGTCAATAACAGTGTGGCCATAACAGAGAGCGAGTCACTACCAACCACAAGCTCCACAACAACACAAACAACAACACAAGCAACCCAAACAACAACAACAACAGCCGGCAGTCAGCTCAGTGACCTCGGTAAACTAAGCCAGGAGCACGAGTCCTCGCTGGAGACCAACAACATAGGCGAGGCGAAACCCGAATCCACAACAGCAGCAACATCTGCCACGGATGAGAGCACAGCAACACCGACAGCAACAGGTGGCCAACAGGAGGTAAAGGAGCCCCTGCAACATGAGGGGCAACAGGTGGCCGAAGAAGAGCAGGATACAGAGCAGCAGTTGGCCAAAACGACAATGGCAGTGGTAAGCAGTACCACAACGGAGGCAACCAGTACAAGTACCAGTACCAGCACTACCATGCAACCACCGGTGATAAGTCTCCTGGATGATAGCACCACCACCACAACCACAACGACCACCACAACTACAGCTGCTCCTGCAACAGAGGAGTACACAGTACCACCTTCAGTGAGCAGCACGACGGAGAGCAAAATGTTGCCCTTGGACACCACTACCAGCACCACCACTCAGTTGCCACCGCCCACATTTATGGCTCCTTATCCCAACGAACTGGATCACATGCAGACCAATGCCCAGGCCAATGGCACGGATGTCAACGTGATTATAGCCATCACAGTGAGTGTGATTGGTGTGGTGGCACTCATCCTGCTGGTGGCATTCCTTTATCTGATGCGAAAGCGCCAGAAGCAGACATCTTATGGCCAGCGCTGTCGTCCTGTTAGCCTGGATGCCTACTCCCTGGACAATGTCTCGGTGCTGGGCAGTGTGCGTAGGAAGGGAAGGGATGTGCGGGCCTCGAAGAGGACCTATGGCAATGCTGCCTTTGATGATCCCTCGTTGAGGCATAATCTTTTGACGGCCAGTGAGCTGGGACGCTTTGTGGAGCGACGATCGGATGTGTTTGAGGAGTTTCGGGATGTGCCACAGATTATAGCCAGAGCGGATGAGGTGCCACCCGGGTGTGAGGACAAGAATCGGTGAGTAGGGGATATTGGGAAGCTACTTTATGAGATATTAGTTGGAAAAGGAGTGCTAGGAAGACGCCAGGAGAAGCTTTCTAGAAGTTTTTATGTTTCATTACGATTTCTAAATATGTTTCATCAACATTCCATAAGGTCAAAAGTGTGTAATCTTAATCTTATGTTGATTTTATGACTGTTCTTTGATTAGATTATGCGTAAGGTCAAATAAAACATTATTTATAAAAGGTATTCAAGTCCTGAAAGATTACTATACTTTTACAGAATCTCACAGAAAACCTACAGAAATCTTTTGCATATGCTAAAGCTTAAGCTTCCCTTAATCTTTGTATATATTAGTTCCTTAAACTATTTGTAATATCGCAGTTAATCTTTCCATTTAAGTTAATATATCTTCTTGAGATTAAAGCCTCCTTGCAACCGGTTTTAACAGCGATTAAGAGTTCACTTTCTCGTAAACTCAGTTCAATTAATTACAATACTCATCTCTGCTCATCTCTTCCTGCTTTTTTTTTGTCTCGAAACAATAACAACATCGCCTCCGACGATGATGACTCAACTCCAACCCGACCTCGCACTGGGAACCGCAGCTACGCCAACGTGATTCCGCTTCCTGAGACGCGTGTGGTGCTCCAGCGGCAAGGCGACGATGACAAAACGGAATACATTAATGCCAATTATGTGCGGGTAAGTAACCGAGCCAGAAAGTCTCCAAGTTGGCGGTGGATCAGCTCATCCATCCATCCATCCATCCAGCCGTCAAAACAATCGAGGCGCTTTCTCACATGTGGGTGGGTGGTGGCTTGTTTGGAGTCATCTTTGAGTGGCTTTAGCATACGTGGCGAGCCTTGCATGACGCCCTGCCCTAACTTGAAATCTTCGGGTTCCCCTCGAGGGCCATTAAACATGGCGCTGGAATAATTACACGCCCGATGAGGCTCACCTGCTAGCAGCAACAGCAACAGCAGCTCCTCCTGATGGTGGCCATGGCTGTGAAACTATATAGACTTTGGCTTCTTTGTTGCCCCCCGATCCAAGCGAGCAAATAGGTTCCAGCGAAGAGCAGCAAAATGTAATTGCTTTAAAAGGGAAAGTGTGTGCCAAGATCACCGAAGTGTGAATGCCCTTACATCATGAGCTGTCTGGAAAATCACCAAGAAAATCAGAAAGCTCTAAGATGGTGAATTTTAAATATAGAAAACAAAACAAAGCCTTAGAAATCAAGGACTCGACTATGAATTTAATTTCCAGTGCTTTTAAACTCGAATTTTGTATAGATTTCTTTTTTATAGTTGCCTAGGTAAAGCCTTTAAATTCTTATATCCTTTAACAGTTTATATTTTTTTTAACTTAAACATAAAATTTAATTTTTAAAGATCACAACGCGTGCATTTTATTTTTTCTTATTCTTATCAGTTTTAAAGTCTTCGGAGCTATTTTTACCTGTCATTAAGATACCGCATTATCTTGTTCGTTCATTCTTAACTCATTTCACAGTTGTTTAAATGATATAATTTATGAAGCAAAATTACTTCCAAAGATACTGTTCGTAATGATAGTTAGCTTGCTAAAAATTCTAAAGTATCATATATTTAGTTATTTTTTCGTGTTTAAATTGTTTAGAGTTTTGCTATATCTTTAAACTTAGCTTTCAAACGCTTCTTATTATTTATTTTCCGATTTCAAGTATGTTTTAGTGATTGACATACGTTTTTTTTTAGCCAAAAGTCCTGTCTGGTGTTTGCTGTTTTTTTTTGCAGTTTACTAAAACGCATTTTAAACACAACTGCATTGAAGCGTGACTGCGACTAGGCATTGGAGCGAAACATTTCAGGCGTCCATCAAGTTGCACCTGCCGATAACCTGAGCTTGTTGAGATTTTAAACAGCAGAAGTTTTCCCCAGTGCGATTTTTATGGTCTTTTATCAGAGAGTCGAGCCGAGCGGCTCACATGATCATCTCCATCGCCAACGCCAGTCATTTGTGTGGGCTTAAGCCGCAATAGGTTTTAATTAATGGTTATATCATCACTCACACTGGCCAATTGCGCTTTCAGTGACCTTTTTAATGTGGTGGAAAAGAGCATGAGCCCTAAATCCTCTTAATTATAGAAAAATAAAAGCAATCAAACCTAATGATTGCTGCTACATCTCAAGCTAGACGATTTTCTTATTATTTATATAAAGGTTTATATGTATACTTTATCTATCTTGAGGAAGTTCATACAGAAAACACTATAATTTTGTGATTAGTTAGAGTAAACAAGAACAGCAAACCTTTTAAAGATATTTTAGGCCTTTCAATACAAAACTCTGTACCAAAAAACTGATTTTTGAAGTACATAAAATCATAAACTTTTAATAAAACACAAAACTTTTTCCATATAAAGCCAATTTATCTATAAACAAGACCCAACCCTAACTGTGAATCACAATCAAGACCCACCCTTTTATGTTAATATCGTTCAATACCATCAAAACTCTTATTTTACACAATATTATATTTACTTTCCTTTCCTTCAGGGCCCTCGAGATGCGCCCAATTACTACATCGCCTGCCAGGCACCGCTGGAGAGCACGACGAGCGACTTTTGGCGCATGATCTGGGAGCAGCAGTCGCGCGTGATCATCCAGGCGACGGATCTCAGCGAGAATGGTATCGAGAAGTGCGCCGAATACCTGCCACCATCGGCCACTTTGGATAATCACAGCAGCTACGGCGACTATCAGGTGACACTGAAGCATCGCGAGGTGAAGGACAGATACGCCATATCCACGCTGGTTCTAAAGCGTGTGGATGGGGAGGAGAGCCGCGAACTCACCCACTACTGGTACAAGTGGCCGGAGGCGGGAGTGCCCGCCGAGGAGGCACCCATCATCGCCATGTTGCTGGAGGCGCGATCGTCGCTCAAATCCTATTGCCTGGAACAGGCCAATGAGCTGCGCGAAAAGTCGGCGACGCTGGAGACATCGTTGGACTCGGAGGGCGGCGGTACAAAGTCGGAGGCGGGCAGCACGTCCAGCAATGAGATTAATGGAAATATATCCAGCAGGAGTGCGGCCAGAAACCAACAGGGGTAAGGGATTAATTATCCATAAAGCAGTTGTGTCTTGCATGGCTTTTTAATGTTTTCTGTGTGTTCTTTCTTCCCCCCTAGACCGCTAACCGTTCACTGTTCTCCAGGCACGGGACGGACCGGCACCATTATTGCCTCAGACATGGCCATCCGTAGTCTGGAGACACCGAAGCGTTCGGTGGATATACCACAGCTGGTGTACTATGTCCGACGGGGACGGGCCAGTGCAGTGCAGACCAAGGAGCAGTATGAATTTATCTACAAGGTGGCCAGCATGTATGCGGCCAAGATCACAAATCTGTCCAACGATAACTGAAGAACCAAGCCCAGAATCGATGGGAAACCAAGCTGACCGCAGCCTGGGACCGTCATCAGTAGCAAAAGTAGCTGTTTTATATACGAAATATTAGTGTGTAACTTAGTATAATGCTCTGATTTGAATGTCGTTATATTTGTCGGGCTTTAAAAATATCATTATTTAAAATGTATATGTATTCCTTTATTATTGTGATATAATCGTACATTCGTATATCTTTCGATAATCTGTTGCATATTTATAATGTCAATTTATGTTTGTTTTGTTTTCCGCACTCGGCGCGAATGCTGCGTTACCGAGGCCATAATATCGGGAACAATTGAGAAATATTTGGAGCTCTCCATTTATATTTCAAGAAAGTCAAATATGTAATCCAACTATGTATATGTATCTATATTTTAAATCAGCTTTAATGTACGTAAGTTACTTCTAAGTAAACACACACCGAGCTGTACTGTACTCATTCATATTATTGTGAAATATAGGAAAACAAAAAATCTGTTCAGCAGATGTTGGTTTTTATACTTTTGAATTTTTGCGGGCCTTAGAAAGTATTGGTTGCTCTTAGAGTGACCGCTTTGGGATGCTACAAATATAACCACTGGAAGCTTTCCAGGCGTTAAAATTATGATGGCGTCTCTCAGACAATACATATTTCTTTTATGCATTTTTAAAAATTAAAATAAATATAATTGTTAGAGAACTTTTTGTAATATTGGTTTTCTTTTATAAGCATTTTCCTGCGGTTACTTTGATTTTTAAATCCTGGCGCCTTTTCACTGGAAACACGTATTATTTTGCTCGAACTCATATGGTCACATTGCCTGCACAAGCACACGTACAACTGCTTGCTGCACTTTAGTTCCAATTCGAAAATCCCAATAAGATGAAGCTGACTTTCCTCCTCCTAATCTGCGCCTTCGTGGCCACTACCTTGGCCGGCGAGCCCAAGCTGAAAATCGGGATCACAAAGCGCGTAGAGAACTGCAAGCGGCAGGCCAAGAACGGCGATCTGGTCCACGTCCACTACAAGGTAACGACAAACAGCTGATGGCAGAGCTGAGCCTGGAAATCCTAACCTCGCAAACTTTGGGCAATCCTTTCCTCCTTCCAGGGCACACTGGATGACGGCTCGGAATTCGACACCAGCTACAAACGTGGCACTCCCTTCTCCTTTACACTGGGCGCCCGGCAGGTGATCAAGGGCTGGGACCAGGGAATCCTTGGCATGTGCGAAGGCGAACAGCGGAAGCTGACGGTTCCACCAGAGTTGGGCTACGGAGCAAGTGGAGCGGGCGGCGGCCTAATTCCACCCAACGCAGTGCTCCATTTCGAAACGGAAATGATGAAAATAGACGCGACCTCTGATGAGCTGTAGAACGATGAATAAAGTGCCAGTGCCATCGCGCGGAATGCAGTGCCTAAGCCCAAAGTTTACATATTAAGTTTTTAATTGGAATTAAAACTGTGTGTTTAAGATTTGTCTTTTCTAACAACCGAAGAAGAAGATTTGTTCTTATTTTTAGTCTCTTATCGGGCTTATTGGAACTACTTTTTGGGTTTCTTCACCCCCAGGGATCAAGAATGTTTTGTTATCAGTTGGAGTTACACAAATTCAGTTCGTTTAGATTTGGTTTCACTTCCGTTCTCTGTATTCTAATCAGAATTTTGTAGTTTATCAAATATCTGCTGCTTATTAACCCTTCTTAGAAGAACTAATTACAAAGTTGTTTTATTCTAGACCTAAACTTTATTTAATTGCAAGAGCCCCCTATTATTTTTGACGCCTTAGCCAGGCTTCCACTTCGTCAAAGTGACGCCGCATCAGGCGATGCTTCTCCAGTGTGCTGCTCTGTATAAATCGTTCGCCGCAGGTGCCGCACACGAACGGACACTCGCCGGTGTGCTGCTGCAGATGGAGCTTCAGATCCTTGGCCTGGCGATAGCTCTTCTCGCAGTACGTACACTTGTGCGGCTTCAGGCCGCTGTGGGTGAGCATGTGGCGCTTGAGCTTGTCGGAGCGGGCGAAATCCTTGCCGCAGACTGTGCAGTGGAATGGCTTCTCACCGGTGTGCATTCGGCGATGCGAGGCCAACTCCGAATGCCTGGGAAAGGCCATCTCGCACAGATCGCACTTGAAGGGCTTCTCGCCGGTGTGGCGACGCGTGTGCGTAACTAGGGCGGCCGCCGATCGGGTCTCCATGCCGCACAGGGAGCACAGGAAACGCTTGATTGCCTCCTTGCGCTTGCGATCGCCGTTTATATGAACATCCCGGATGTGGTTATTCAGGCGGGACTTCATCTGGTAGGTGCGATCGCAATGCGGACACTGCAACAATGGTACCCCATCTTCTCCGGCGTCCTTATCCATTTCACCGGTTCCAGTCCGTGACCTGCCACCGCTGGCGTCGCCTGTGGGATTGCTGGAAGAGGATTCGCTGTGCTGCAGTCGCACGTGCTGCTCCAGATTCTCGGGCCACATGAACTTGTAGGAGCACTTGCTGCAGGTGTACATCTTCTCCTTGCTGCTGCACTGCCCCAGCCGATGGTGATCCATGATGCTCTGGATATATAATTCAAAGATTATTGTCTGTACACAATTTTGGCCAGCTACAAACCCACCTTGGACACACACTTGAAGATGCAGTCGTCGCATTCATGCGGCATTTTGTCGAATCTATGCATGGTCCTCTGATGCTGGATCATTTCGAATTTCCGTTTGCACTGCACACTGCACAGCTCACAGATGTAAACGTGACGACCGACGCCGCTTGACTGCATCTCGTCCTCAGTCTCCGAATCCTCCAGCTGCAGCTCGAAACCGGACTCGTTAGTGATTGAATAATTATGCGGCGAGTCGTAGCTCTGGTGGAGCGACAATGACAGCTTCAGCTCCAGCTGGATGTGAGCCCGCAGATCCACAATCCGCTCAAAGTGTATATTGCACATCCGGCAGGTGATTCTCTTCGTTCCATTTGGCCGCGAAGTGGCCGCTATCAAGGTCTCGGCCAGTGGAATATCCTGCTCCTTGAGACCATGGCGCTTTAGATGCTTCACCAGGTAGTCATGCCGGTAAAACTTGCGACTGCACCACTGGCAGGGTATAAGCTTTGATTCCTCGGCATGGACGCTGAGCAGGTGAACGGTGAGGGACTTCTTTTTGTCAAAGACTCGCTTGCACTCGGGGCACTCGAACGTTTGGTTCTGCGACGCACATTGTAAGTATTAAAAGGATAAAATTCATCACACAACTTACTGTAATCCTATGCTCGCGGAAATGGGTCTTCAGATTGTGTTTCCACCGGAAGCGCAGCGGGCATTTGTGGCAAAGGAAACGCTTCTGTGCATTCCGGCACTGCGACTCGTTGTGATGCCGCAGCAGTTGCAGGCTTACAAAGCGGCCATCACACCGTCCACAGACATGCGGAGCCTCGGACCAACTGTGGCTCTGCCGTTGATGATCGTATAGCTGATATTTTCGCGGAAACTTCTGCTGGCACAGTTCGCAGGTGTAGCTACCCCTTCGGTTCTTGCGTCGCCTCTTGTTCTGCTGATCCTCTGGGTCTCCGTCCACATCGCTGTCCGTCTCCGAGCTGTCCAGATCCATTTCGTAACCACTCTGGTTGGTTATCGAGTAGAAGCGTTGATAGATGCCCGACGCCAGATCCTTGCGGATAAGACAGATCAACTGCTCTTCATCCATATCCTTGGAGTCGGGATAAAACAGTTCCGCCAGCTCATTGGGCTCCACATTTGGACGAACGCCCAGGCTGACAATATCCGGATGCTCTTCCAAGTGCCTTCGCAGATCCGCAATCTTGTTGTACTGGCTCTGACAGATCATGCACTCGATGAGCTTGTAGCCATGCGGTTTGCACAGATTCAGATCCACCGCCTTGGCCTTCTTGTGCTCGCTGATGTTGGCCGACCGCTTGGAGTTCCTGTGCACCTTCAGGTGAGCCTCGAGGGCTTCGCTGCGGCTGAACTTGCGAACGCAGAGGGAGCAGGCGAACCAGTGGGTTTCAGGCTGATGGGCACGGATTTCGTGGCGCTTTAGGTACTCGTTTCTCTTGAAACTCCTTGGGCAATCGTGGCACTTGAAAACGGACATTCTCCTAGCCTTCCACTTTTGGATGCGCTTATTCAGGGGCAGGTTATCCAGGGAACTGCAAAGGCGAATTGTTAAGGTAAAAAAGCACTTGAAATGAGTATTTCGCAACCCACTCTTCATCATCAAAATCCGAGGTGGGCTCTTCTTCCACCGGCCTCTCCAAGCTTGGCGGTTCCCCCTCCAGCTTCACCGTCTCAATCATTGTCAGTGGATCCACGGACTTCTTGCTCTCCACATCCCGTTCGCCCGGTTCTGGCAGCTCGGAGCAGGTGATACTAACATCGTTGTCGCCACACTCCTCGTCCTCCGTCTCCATCTTGACCTCCACATGCTGCTCGGCGCACAGTTCCATGGGTGCCTCCTGTAGACAATCGTTGGCGGTCGGCACAGAGCCATTTTTCAAGTGCTTCATCAGCAGTGCGTTGGCGACCAGCGCCTGCTTTACGAAACAATATGCAGCCATTAGTTTCTTGGTGCAGCTAATGCACAAGCACTGCGGCAGCTTCTGACTGCCACTCGCGTCCACCTGAAAGTAATGTCTCATTATAATTGCTGCTTTCCGCTGCTCAATTGATTTTCAGAGCTTTGTTTACATGGATATCGGTTAGCTCCGTCAAAATCTCCGAGAGCAGCTTGTCCGGATACTTTTTCGAGGGCGTGGCCAGCTTCAGAAGATTGTCGGTGTCCGTGGAGTCGCAGGTACGACACATTACCGGCAGCTTCATGGCGGGGACGTTTAATTAGCCCAATCAAAAAAACACTTTTAGTGTATTCCAAAGTCAACAATCAGAAAATAGAGGTGTAAGAACAGCGATGAAAACATCGCATGCATCGATTTTTTTTATCATCGATATTTAGGATAAGAAATGATCTCAGTTATCAGTATTCTAAGTTTATGAGGTCATAAATATTTTCTTTTTTATATATAATACAATAATAAGTGTGCATTTCACCCTTTTATTTATATTATTTCATTTTTAAAACACCGATGTTTTTTGTGAAAAACATCGATGTCTCCACCTCTATCAGAAAATCAACTGGTAATGGTAACGGAAAATACCGAAATAATATTTAACTTTTTCGGTATTCACAGCAACTGGTATGTAAAGTGGGCGCGTTCAGCAAGATTTTTCCACATTTTGGAAATCTATATTAATATTGTTTTAATTTTTATTCAATTAAAATCGAAATTTAAATTAAATATCGAAATGTATTACAAATTAAGCCAAAGATGGAATGTAAAATCAATGTATACTTTATTCCTTTATAACTACGCTAGAACGTGGGTAAATTTGATTCTTATTCTACGCTGGAGCTTAAAATAGTTTGTGGCATGTGCGGGTTGGGCAGCATGCGTGAAATCCGGATAAAAACCAACACGACACGAAGCCTCGATCCTGCAGCCGCCTGCCTAGTACTTTTTGATCGTTTTCCGGATGAGGGCCAGGCGCTGCTTGTGCGCCTCCGTGACGGCGGCGCGCTTGTAAGGACGCAGCTCGTCCGTTCCAAACCCTGGTATCCACATGTTGTACTTCCGCTCGAAATGAAGCTGGACATCGCGCACTTCGATCTTGTTGGATTTTCTGTGCTTTGCAAAGGCGCTGGTGGACTTGACGGTGTCCTCGACAAAGTCATCGATGATCTGCAGCAGCAACTCCTCGACATCTTCGTCCAGCTGCGTGGTGGTGTCCACCTCGCGGACGAGCTCCGTGAGACGCGGCTTGGTGAGCATCTGCAGGTGGTAGGGTAATATTGGATTAGACATGGAATGATAATGCAATCGGAGAGCACAGCTTACGGGGGTGTTCTCAGAGCCGGCTGCGGCGGTTGAGTGATTGGATGACTTGCCACCACCACCGGATGCGGAACCCGTGCCCAAGCCAGAGACCGAACCCGCGGCCACCGGACCGCCGTTCTGCGAGGATGAGTTGCTGTTGTTGGTCATCGGACTGTGCTGGGAGGGCGAGGCCATGGCGGATGTGGACGTGTTCTGGTGCTGGTTTTGGGTCTGATTTTGGTAGTGCTCGGCGTCGCCGTTGCTATCGAAAGTGGTAAAGAGATCCGACATTGCTTTTGGGTTTCTTCAGTGTAATCAAGTGGTTTCAGGGGGGGGTGGCAGGTGGAGTCGAAGGTGGAAAAAGGTCGCAAAGAAAATTGGGGGAGGGAGGAAAAGTGCATAGTCAAAGGAAAAAGCGCTCTTTTACTTGTTGTGTTTGTGTTTGTTGTTGCTGCTTTTTCAACTGCAGTCGTTGTGAGTGTGTGTTTTTGTGATGAAACTAAAAAAACAATTGTTAATTATGTACATGTGTGTTCCCAGTGCTAGGTGCTGTTTCGTGTTAACTTAAATCGAGGTGCGCCCATTTCCAGGTGAGTTTTCCAAACGACCAACAGGTTGCCCCAACTCATGGCACACTTACACTGATTGGCGGCTAAAAACTTTTCTCCTATACTTATGTTTTTCTTAAATTAAATACAAAATAAAAACAAAATTGCTAAAATTTTTGGTCGACTCGCTCGGTGTGACCAGTTTAGGTAAAGAGCAATATGCCAGCCTCTTCAAGGTCACTGTTTATAGTATTTTACGTTTAGTATGTTTTGAAATATTTAATAGAGAGTTGGAAAAACATCGATTGGTGTCTTATCACGGTTCCTTTAGATGTAAAATAAATCGAGATCGTAATAATGTTTATTCCCAAATGGAAGTTATTTATTGGATAATGAATTTAAAAGCTTTGCGGGTAAATCGTGATTTCTGATTCAAACTTCTGCAAAATTAAAAAAATGGAAAGAGATTTATGGCAATTTAAAATATTGCACTTCAGTCGGACCATACATTTTTAGCTGTCTTTTTTTTTAAAGCACGGTATCCAGTTCTAAAAGTTGTCACGCAGCGGAAAAATGTTTATTCTTTTGAAGTGTGACCGCTCCTTTTACTTGTTGTTCGGCAATTTTTGAGCGCCAATGATGCGGTCGTACTTTGTTGACACCCGGCAATATTTTAAAGAATAGACACGTTCATCTTTTGATGATATTAATAGTTGTCCCTTAGCTATTAGCATGCATTCCGGCTGCTGCGCCTGTCTTGGACAGCTCCAGGTACATATGGAAGGAACTAGGATGATTGAAGTTGAGTTCCGTGTCCCGTTCAGGAAGAAACATGATGGCACCAGTGGCCATTATAATGAAAGAGAAGCTGCGATAACCTGTACCAGTTGCATAACAATATGCAAAGGTTGACCATTTACGATTGTCCTCTGCATTCTTATTTTTTATTTTTATTTTTTCGTCCCGTCGCTTTAATGCAAATTAGTGCCATTTCCAAAGTATTGTATTTGTCTCCGTCAAATTATTTAAACTGTATTTTCTCTTTTAACTTCTGAATTTAACTTTTCGACGCATTTTTGTTCGTGGCGGGATCCATACTTTGAAATATGTGAAGGGCAGAGAGAGAGGCAAACATCGGGGACAAACTGTTTTATTAAAATTTTTATTCTTTTCGTCGACGCATTATGGAAATACTAAAAGTGCGCCTTCAAATAATCTCCTAAATCTTGCACCTTTCTAGTATTTTCAAATCTGAACTGGATACCGCGCTTCGAAACAGACCTCGGGGACAAGCTGTTCCAAGCTATTTGCCTCTCGGTCTCTCTCACTGCTTTGGAACAGTTTTCTTCTGTCTTGAAAACTGTACCAGTCAAATGATATTAAACAACAAACTTATTCTTTCAAACTAACTTCCCAATAATTATACAGATGATGTAAGTTATTGATTTGGAAATGTGTTACGATCTCATCAGAGTAAGCGACTGTGCTAGAAGTAAATTATTTTGAAACCTCACAAAGCATCTTTTCGTGTTTGAGCTTGAGTTTGAATAACAAGCAAAAATATTTTTATCCTGTAATTTTGATATTTTAAAATGTAGTTAAGTTTTGTTTTCGAGTTATATAAGTTTTGTGATTCGGTTCATATTTATACTTTTTTTCTATTGGAATAAAAACGGTATAATTAAAACAGAGAAAAAACAACATTCTTAACACAACCATTAATTATCGTTACCTACTTGATTTTATAACGACAAATCACAACATAATAGAGTTTCGGAAAGTAAAGCGGCAAAAATCATAAACCGTCGGAACCGTTAAATTTGAAATAAAAACCAAATAATATCGATTGTACAAATAAAAACGCGTGAATATTTAATCGGCAGACGGTCACACTGTTTCGAACCGAAGCCGGCATACGGGCATACTTTGCGCAAAAAACTGTACTGCGAGAGAGAATTATAGCTTATTTTATTTCTTAAAGAAAATTGGCCAGGCAAGTACAACTTTTCCCATCTTTAAAATTGTGAAAATTTTTCCCATATTTTTGCACATATTTTCACGCTCTTAACTAACGCAGCGACTTTGTTTTTTCCTTGTATTTTCCAGTTCAATTTTCGGCAAGCACAAAAAAAAATAGCAAGAGAAAAGCCGTTTGTCTCTGCACCTTCGTTTGTGTGTGTGTGTGTTGCGCGCGAGTGAGAGCACGATTCAGTCGGTGCGAGAGTACGCGCTTGTGTTTGTGTGCGTGTGTACGAAGGGACGCCGCTAAAAAGGCGCAGAAAGAACAAGGATTTTCTTTATTCGTTTGCTAATTAAATCTCGGCCAGCAGTCTAGCTATGGAGGAAGTTGCAGTTAAGAAGCGCGGTCGCCCCCCAAAGGCAGGAGGCGGTAGCAGCGCCGGAGCACCGGCAGCGGCCGGTGGCGCCAAAAAACGCGGTCGTCCCGCAAAAAATGCCACCGGCGGCACGGGCCAGCGTGGTCGTCCGCCCAAGGCGCCCAAGAGTCCCAAGAACTATGACGACGATGCTGAGGGCAGCGAGAACGCCGATTCCGTTGAAGAGGCTGCCTCCTCGCCAGCGCCGGCAAAGGGCAGAGGCCGACCCAGGGGCAGCGGGGTGGGAGCCGCTTCCAGTGACGGCGTCAAGACGCCGTCGTCCGCCAAAAAGCGCAAGGCCGGGCGTCCCAAGAAGCATCAGCCCAGCGACAGTGAGGAAGGCAAGTAACTAAAAAATAATCTTGAAATTCAGTAGTATTCAATTTTTTTTTAGCAATTACGTAGCCTCCCCTCTTGAGTCCTTCTCCCTTGCACCTCTTGACTTGAACGATAACTGTACATAAAATATGCAAAATCAAACATGTCTTGTGGGTACTTGGTCTCTTCATATTTGCTTCGAAATATCTTTTTTTTTGTCAAAATGGAGAGTCCTAAAAAATTCTAGTGAACGCCATTTATTTTTACTTAAGTTGACCGATGTAGTGAAAGAAAATATTTGGGACTTTTAGACTACAAGAAAAAAAATATTAAATTTATGTTTAACTGTGTGTGTTGCTCTCACAATGCTTATATTTTTTTTATATTATTTTTTTAATAAAAAAAGTGCAGTCCGTATTTGTTTTTAGTGCATTTTACCATCATATCTCAAAATTTAATAGATATTTATGGTAATGATTTTTGGTCCCAGTTCAGTTTTGAATTTTTTTAAATTTATAGTTTTTTTATTTTGAGTGTTGACCTACATATATGAAGAGCATTTTTTCTCCAACTAGAAAGTTATTTTAGAAATAATCGTCTACTTCTATTAAACTCAAACATGCAACATCATTTTATGTATGCAAAACCTACACACTCGTGTTGTTTATCACGTACTGCACAGTTTACCAAGTAATTAGCTGCCTTTCTTTTGACCTTTTCCATCTCTTTGTTTGTTTTTACACCAATCTCAGATACCTGGCTAAGATTTACTTCAAGTCCTTCGTAGTAGGTAGAAAAGGATTTTTCAGGAGTTCCCTTCAGGGAAAGCACTTATAAAAACAAGAACAGAGGTTTCTTAAGTAAATAAGGGTATAATATCTGATTCAATTTATATTTCCCGCGCTAAATTTATATCTAAATTTCAAAAAAGTAAAGACAGTCAATTAATCGCAATAGAACATTATAAAAAAAGTATATGTAGCACAGTCAGAAAACGAAATAAATGAAATAAACATCTATATTTAGTATTATTAACCAGAACCAAAGAAACTATGATAATACAATATCTTAATACCATTAGATGTGCAGCTTCAAATTAATAATTAAACCCCCTATATCCCTTCTTTTTGCCACAGATATTGACAATGACGACGACGATGATGATGAGGAAGCTCTCCCGGTGGGCCGACCAGCAACCGGAGCCGTAAACCTGAACATATCGCGCACTGGACGCGGTCAAGGCAGGCCGAAGAAGCAAGCTGTGGCCGAGTGGAATGGCGAGGGCGATCCGCCACCCAAGAAGCGTGGACGTCCATCTCTGAACAAAAACGCATCTGGTGGCGGCTCCTATGTGCCCACCGGTCGTCCACGCGGCCGCCCAAAGGCCAATGCCAATTCGGAGAAGGCGGCTAGCGCCGAGGATAACGGCGAAGATGTTGATGGTGACGATGGATCGCAGGAGGAACAACAGCCGCATAGCCCGCCGGAGAAGACGGCAGTGACTCCGAAAAAGCGTGGACGTCCCGCGCAAAATACTTACAAATCCTCGGGCAGCGACGGATCTACGAAGCGCGGTCGACCCCCCAAGGCGGCTGCCAACAATGATGAGGACGAGGATGAGGACTCTGCCGACCAGGCGGAGAGCAACAACAAGAAGGGGTCGCACGACGACAAGGGGGGCTCCCCCAAAACAGAGGCCCTCAAATGGAATTCCTCCGAAGGCGATAACGATGCCAACGATTCCATCGAATACGTTTCGGATGTCTATCAGGATGGTGAATCGGGAGCCGCCTAAATACTAATTACACATTTCCAATAAAACAAAACAAAACAAAAGAAGCGAAAGAAAAAAATATTTGAAAGAAAAGCAACAAAACATAAACCATTTTCTACAAGTAAGAAGCACACACACACAATACGAGACCACAAACAAAATATGAAAATACAGGACAGAACCTGCCCCCCGATTCCTGCGGACTATGGACTCCTTTACCACCCCGCTCCAATGAATCCTGAAAAATGCAACAAAGATTAAATACATACATTCTGGTTCACTTGCAAGGGCTGAATGGAAAACGGACACACAAATACGGCAACTTTTCTTTAACTTTGCGATTTCAAATAAATTACATTACAAATACATGTATTTTTGTTCGCGAAAGGATCCAAAAGAGGAATTTAAATATTATTTCCCCCTTATTTTCTAAGAATCCCAGATTTATAAATGTGTTTCATCGTAATAATGTGTGTAATTTAATTTGATTGAAACTTATTCTTCGATCCCCTGCAAATAAACATTAGACTAAATGTCAGTGTGTTTTATTCGCAACTATACTCAGGATGGGGGCTTAGGTCATACGTTTTTCAGAACCTAATTCCGTTGGTGTAGGTTGTGGTCTGAAGTCCAGAATTTAAGTTTTAACTCTGTATTTATCTTGAAATAAATTGATTTTACATTAGGCGCCATGTTTTAAGGCACAGTGGCAGCGCTGGTCACGCGGTTGCTCATTACTCAAAAGTCTGGCAGCACCGGTTGCTCGTTACCAAAAACTCTGGTAACGCTTGTCGCCTCGACACTCATAAGTCTGGCAGCGCCGGTTAATCGAGCATCCAGTGCTGCCAGTCGGCATTACTTTAGCTAGTTTCTAACTAGATTTAGATCCTTTTTTGCCAAATTGTGCTCTTTTCGATGCGAATCCGGGGTAGTTTTAGTTTAAATTCTTCAAAAATGTATTCATTCTCAGTTAAAGCTTGGTTTTAAGCATTTCCTCTTTCATATTTAGCCTATTCTAGTTTATTTTGGCTCGAATCTAGCCTATACGGGTGGTCATAGGTTGGCAACACTGCTGCTGCGGCTGCTGCTCTTCCTCTTCTTCGCACAGCAAAAAAGCAGGAGTTGATAAAAAAAAAGCCGCAAACAAAAACAAAACAAACACAACGGTGTGTGTATATATGCGCGAGTGTGTGTGCGTGTGACTTTGTGTGTACGAGTGTGCGTCTGGCGTCTAATCAAATTTGGCATGCCTTAAAATCGATTGATAAATAATATATAAACAATTTGGACTGAGACAGTGTAATTAATTTGCCAAAGTGAATAAAAGCGGCGATGGGTTGATAAAATACAGCAAGAGGAAGCCGAAGTGTGTAATCAATTTATATAAATATTATGCGCGCATGTTAATAAAAGTGAAATAAATTTATTTGTATTTGCGAGAGAGCGGGCGGTCTTTGCGCTCTCTCTCGCTCCCCTTTGCAAAGTTCTAAGCGTTAATTTCCATTAAATTGTAACTCTCTTGTTGCTCTCCGTCTCTCTCTCCCTCTCTCTCGCTCGCCCGGCGCATGCCCATGTTGGTTTCGCCGTTGGCCAACACTGTTCGTTCTTGTTCTCTCGTCTCTCTCCGTCTCGTTGTATTTGTATTTGGCCGTGTGTCTTTGCATTTTCGCTTTTATTATCGTTCTGCGACGGCGGCGGCGACGTTGAAGAATTCTAGCCGACTTCTTCATCATCCTGTGTAAATACTTGTAATTTAAATAATCTAAATTAAATACGAAAGCACACACCATTAAAAGGAAGTCAAGGCGCATCGCGAATGCTTTTTTAAGTGCATGTGTAAGTGCTCCTTCAAACAATCGAAAACCGAAAGCGGAATAATACAAAAAAAGTTTTTTCTCCCGACGAGACCGTTTTTTCGTATTAATTTTTGCCCGTGTGCCGTTCCTTCTGCCTCGTTTTACATTGTCATCATCGGGTTTCCTTTTCTACTTCGGCGGCCGCCTGTTTGTGTGTGTGTGTGTGTATTCCAGACCGATTTTAACATTTATTAATACTTTTGTGCATATAAATAGTTTGCGAAATTACATAGCATTCTATCCGAAATTGTAAAAATCAATTAAGGAGGCGACTGAATAATTGATATGCATTTTTTCGGTTAAACATTTGATTTTTCCGATTGTGCATGTGTATGTGCGTGAAAGTGTGTGCTGTGTGTTTCATTATTTCGCCTTGTTGCCTTGTTCCATCATTTTTCTTCCTTGTCAGCGACGGCCATTTGGCTGCTCTGCTTCTTCTTCTGCTAGTGTTTCCTTCTTCTCCTCCTTCTCTTTACATTTGCACAATTCTCTTGCGCTCTCTGTTCCTCTCTCGGGACGCCTTGCATTTGTACACACGAATTTTTCCCAATAAGAACGCATAACAACCGTATTATCACACACTCATAATACACACGCAAGGTTAACCAACTAAAATATTTAATAATTCGCTTAATTATTCATTGAGCGCGGCCAGGGGGAGGGAAAGTGCCACGCCCCCGCCCGCTACGCCTTTCGGCTCCTTGTGCCTTTGTTTTTCACATGTCTCTTTTATGGTTTATCTTTATGTTTGTTTTTATATTCCTGAGTGCGCGTGTGTGTGTGTGTGTGCGGATTTCCAGGGGCCTCTCTCTGTCTCTTTTCACATTCTGCACTTGTTCGTTCTGGCTCGTTCTCTCTTCGCCAAGGAAAAAGGAGATTCTCGTAAACAAGCAAAAAAAGAAAGAAAGATGAAAAAACCGACCCACAGACATATTCTCGCATTCTTCTCGCAGAAAACTTAACCTCAAATGTTGCGGCCGCCTTGCCTTTCGTCTTCGTTTTGTTTCGTTTCGTTTTCTTCGCCATTCGCTCATCGTCTGCCGGCATCGTTGTTGTTGTTGTTCTTGTTCGGTGTTCTGTGTGTATGTTAATTTTATGTGTTTTCCATTTTCAACCTCCCTCTCTGCGCCCCACCCCCTTGCTCTTTTACTTTTCAGCCGCTGTCTCTGCGCTTTTCACTTCCCTTGGCGGGGGGGAGTGCCATAATTCTGTCCAAAAGTTTATGAAAAGTACAAGATATCATGGTACTCTATACTACTATACCTATGGTATTATTCTCTGAATAACAAAATTATCATTAGACATGAATTACAACTTGGTACTGTTTTACTTTATTGCATTTCAATTTCCGATTTAAAATATAATAAAAATTATTTACATAATCATAGTAAAATCAATATTATAATATATATAATAATTAGAAAACGTTGTGATTATTTAAACATTAATAATAATAGCAATAAAAATAGGATAATTTCTAGTTAAAAGGCGTTTATCCGTTTCTGTATTCGGTTTGTGTTTTTCGTTGAATTTGTGTATTTATTATTGAAAAATGTCTTTTGTCATTTATTTTTAAAAACCATTTATTATTTACATAAATCCTTAAAATCTTTTTGTATTAAAAATTGTTTTCTTATTTTATTTTATGAGTTATTTGCTATAAAATGTACAAGAAAGAATATACAGTGATCATTATAATCAACTTGAAGGCTTATTCATTAGTATTGTCTCAGCTGCAGTCTGAGCTCCTCAAAATGTTCAATTTAATTTAAAAAGAAAACGAAAAAAGGTGCATTATTACCCAGTGAATATTACTTTTCACAGCTACCTAGGGATTAAATGTGTTTTAGAGTATCTTGTGCTTCGATCATCTGTGTACATAGGTGAGCTTATTTTATTTTCCGTATTTTTTCGCGGATGATTCAGCTGTGCGTTGTTCTTCTACGGATAGAATTCTTCTTCTACTTGGTCTTGTGGCTCCTGTTCCTCAAAAGCAGCCCCGTGCCCCAACCCACTCGCCTTGGCGGGCTATGTTATTGTTTTCGTAATGAGGAAATTCATGGCTAGTATTTGTCTTCATAGTCTTTCAGTCTTAGAAGAATACGCGCTGTTTTTATTCGCTTTCGCCCCTTGTGCGCTTTATTTTGTTGATTATTATGCGCCCTGTCTGCTGTCGGCGTTATCGGATTCCTTTCTTTTACTTTTACCATGACCAGCTCAAAGATTTTATGCGCAGAATAATACAGTGGGTCCTTTATAATTAAATCCATCATTAAAATATGGTTTTATTATAAAAAATTGCGCGTTGTCTATTTTCTAACAAAAATTACATTTTCTGATTCAAGATATCTTCAAAAATATTTATCATACTTTCCATTTATTTCTCTTTACAGTTTGTGTATATTTTCATCATTAAAACGTCGTGTAAATTAAAATTCATCCTAATTGTAATTAATAAACAACTAAATAAACAAACGGAAATTTCAACAATTCTCAAAAATAAATCTGTATAAATTCAAATTTTAACCAATTCTCATACGTAATTATATAATAAAGTTCTGTTTTGTTTTAAGTCCCGTTCAAAAAAAACCACTGTGCAACTGTGTAAAATATTATTCATAATTTTTTGTGTAAATTTATGTAAAAAAATAAACAACAACAACCAACCAACCACGACAACCAAACCAAACAAGAAAAATCATTTTTTTGAGCGAATAGTGCATGAAAGAAAAATCTCCCAAAAATCCTGTAAATTAATGTTAAATATATTAAGTATAAAGTGCGGTTTCTCTACGACAACAAACAAGTGCAAGTTTTCAGAGAAAATCAAGCCAATTAAACAAAACAACAATTTGTGAATATTTCGATTTCCGAGTTAAAAACACGCGCGTGACGTTGTGAAGATTTTTGAATAAAAAAAGGAAGCTATCCCTATGGTGATTTCGATATAAATCAAAAAGTGTAGCTATAAAAACACAGTTGGCAATACGCGCAAAATTGTCAGCTGCGATAGCTAGGAAAAGCCGTCAAAATTGAGCTCCTAACCGCGCCCACAATCGCCATATCGACGCCTTCGCCGCAGCAGCAGCAGCAGCAGCAACATCATCAGCAGCAGCAGCAGCAGCAAACGCTCTACCAGCAACATCAACAGCAGCAACATTACGGTCCGCCACCGCCTTATTTTCAACAACTTCACCAGCAGCAGCAACAGCAGCAGCAGCAACAACACCAGCACAACCAGCAACAACACATGAAGTTTTTGGGTGGCAACGATGATCGCAATGGCCGCGGAGGCGTCGGCGTTGGCGCCGGCACGGATGCCATTGTGGTAGGATCTCGCGGTGGCGTTTCCCAGGATGCTGCCGATGCAGCCGGTGCTGCCGCAGCCGCTGCCGTTGGCTATGTCTTCCAGCAACGTCCCTCACCGGGAGCAGTGGGCGTCGGCGGTGTCGGTGGCGGTCAGGGAGTGCCCGGTGTTGGAGCCGTTGGCTCGACCTTGCACGAGGCCGCCGCCGCCGAATATGCTGCCCACTTTGCCCAAAAGCAACAACAGACGCGCTGGGCATGCGGCGATGACGGACATGGCATGGATGTAAGTATACTTTCGGGGACTATGGATTACTTGATGGGGAAATCTAGTTACTGCAAGATATAAGCTAAGCTTTCAGTTAGCTTAATTATTCAATTAATAATTTTATTGTAAAGTTCAAACTATTTTTACATGAGAAATTATATACCTAAAGAAAGAAAGCGATAAAATCGATTAAATTTTTCATGCACAATTCGCATAATTTGCAATTTTCTCTTTTTTCCTTGCATTTGTTTTTCATTGGGTTCTTCCTTGATTCCTTTTTGTGGCTTCTCCATTTAAGAGAGGAATGATTCAGAGTTCCCCACTGTCTTAGTTTAACCTCCACGGATTGTGTAAGTTTCTAAGGTCGTTGTCTGCCAAAAATGGTTGCATAAACAGATTATTACAATCTGGCATTGAGGCAGTTGCCAATGGAAAGCAAGACGAAGGTAAAAGGATGCGCCAGGAAAATCAGAGATTAAGCAAATACAGGGGCTTAGTTTTTGGTTAGAAAATGTATTTACAAAAATTTACAAAGGTAAAAGAAAGCAGTTTAGATAGCAAACGAAATAAATACAAATAAGAATTATGTATTAAAAAAAATTTACAAAGGATAAGGATCAGATAGCAAAACAAATAATTGAAAATTCGAATCATTATTATAAAAAGTAAAAATAGTAGGAAAGTAATAATAGGTATTTGTTTTTTTTTTTAAATTTTAGATTGCATTACTTACCTCTTTTCCTTTTCCCACATTTTTCAGAACCCGGACAAATGGAAATACAATCCTCCGATGAATCCTGCAAACGCAGCTCCTGGCGGACCGCCTGGTAGTGGCAGCAATGGTGGTCCCGGGGCCATTGGAACCATTGGCATGGGCAGCGGTTTGGGCAGCATGGGCGGCGGTGGCGGAGCTGGTGGTAACAACGGTGGCTCTGGCACAAACGGTGGACTCCATCATCCATCGATGGCTGCAGCGGCTGCCAACATGGCTGCCATGCAGCAGGCCGCTGCAGTGGCCAAACACAATCACATGATGTCTCAGGCAGCGGCTGCCGTTGCAGCCCAACAGCAGCAGCAGCATCAACAGCACCAGCAACAGCCGCCGCATCCACAGCAGCAACAGCAGCAGCAGCAGGTGCAGAACCAGGGTCATCCACATCACATGATGGGCGGCGGCAATGGCATGGGCAATGGCAACGGCCTGGGCATCCAGCATCCCGGACAGCAGCAGCAGCAGCAGCAACAACAGCAGCAGCAGCAACAGCATCCCGGACAGTACAACTCGAATCTGCTTAGCCATGCCGCTGCCATGGGTCACATGTCATCTTATGCCCAGTCGGGCGGAAATATGTACGATCATCATGGTGGGGCCATGCACCCGGGAATGAATGGAGGAATGCCAAAGCCACCGCTAGGACCACCTCCTGGAGCCGGGGGACCGCAGGACTATGTCTATATGGGCGGCCAGACGACAGTGCCGATGGGTGCGGCGATGATGCCGCCACAGAATCAGTATATGAACAGCTCTGTCGTTGCGGCCGCCAATCGGAATGCAGCGGTGAGTTTAAGATTTATTTTTTATTAAAGCTTAGGATAAGTTGGCAGATCCTTTGCGGTTGAATTAACTTTTAGCTTTTCTGCAGTTCGGTTTCCGACCGAAGGTCAAAACAAAACCTTGCTTGGTGAGCTTAGTTTCAGTTGAAATGCTACCAAAATATTGGATTTACCTTTGATTAAATCGATAAGTGGGCCATTGATAAGCCCTGCCAACCGTTAATTGGTTAGCCATGTTTGGCTACCAATCGATACTATTTGTTCACATACAAAATGCTAATTGTTGTTAATTCAGAAGAAATATTCATGAAGTTAATCACAGGCATTTGAGAAAATATTCTTAATAATTTCTATCCTGTAACTTAAGGTGACTCATCCATATATCTTGTATTTCTGTCTTCTGTGGAGTAATAGATAACCTTCATAGATATATCATTATCCGCATCTGTATCATTATTTGGCGTTTATTGTAACTAAAATTAAGGCAAAACCAACTCGACAAAACAGTCATAGTTGTGGCAAAGTGGCCCTAATAGGACTTTTACATGTTTAAATCGAAAGTTTATTTCCAAATAAAGAAAGGGAGGCGAAACTTTAACCATTCAATTTCATTTGATGATATTTTCTTGTTGGGTTAATCAAAAATTTTTTTCTTTTTTTTTTTGCTTGCTGTTTTATGGGTTTTGCCCTCATACTTCTACTTTAGTTAGAAATTTGGCCAAAAGTTTTTCCGTTTTCAATGCCCAACTTTACTGTGATGTCTTTCCATTTGCTTCTTATAAACCTTTAAGGGTTATAAAATTATTTGCAAGGACTTGAAGAATTGTAGTGGAGTGCTTATTGGGTTATTGAAGTTTGAGAAGAGAGAGTTTTGTATGTAGTCTCTATGTTAGCAGATTTTTTTATGAAGTTTTTAAAGATGTGATTTTATCAATCCTTACTTTTTACAAGATAAGATATAATTGCTTAAAAATTTACCATACTATTTTGCTACTTTAACCATTCTTCTCGCTGGCCTCTTCATTCTTTGTTCCTCTCGCTGTGTGTGTGCTGTGCTGCTTTATTACATGTCTTAGACCCGCTTGCTAATGGAGATAAATGTGGTAATATAGGCGAGAAGAGATGAACGGGGCGGGGCTGATGAGATACATGGATAGATCCCAGTCCGGTTGCAATTTTTCAACCTTATAAAGCCAGAACATTGCACACATGCCTCGGAAATACACCACAGAGCGAAGCACACACGCACACCTGAGAGACTACCACCACCACTCACCTGTCTGTCCGCAAATCCGATGGCTTGAGAACTCGACGATGTCTACTACTGCTACTGGTATTTTAGCCAGAAACAACAACTTGTCGGAATTTAACAAGTGAAAGAATTTAATACGAATACTGCGACAGGGACCTAATGAGCTCTTGCTGATGATTATGATGATGATGATGATGCCTGACTGCGAAGTTAAAGAAGTTCTCGTTGTGTTATGTCACAATTGTTTATAGGAAAAGCAATTTTAATTAAAGAATTTCACCCGTCGTCTGGCCTTATGCTCTCACCTGTTCGTGCCCCCACCTTTTCCACCTCCAGGTGATTCCTTTGCTGTCGCATTGCCCTGCAATTTCCTTTTCACTTCCTTCGCAAACACACATACAAGTGTCGGACTCACAATCGATTATGCTTTTATCAAGCAAATTGTCGAATGAATACTTTTATTGTTGAGTCGAACACTAGATGCACTTTCCTTTTTTGAAATTATTCCGTTATATTGACTCGGAATTCATACTTGGGAAATTTTTTATGCAATCTTTTTTAGAAAATTTACCAAGCTTAAGAAAGTCTGGATTAATTTTTATGTAATCTTAAATCCAAATTTATGAATATAAATTTTATTAAATGCTGACAAATTCTGTAATATATTTTGATCATATTTTTTTTAAGTCCAATCAAGACTCTAAATTTCTTAATATTTATTTATTTTACTCCACCACAAAGAGTATTTCTAGCTCTTCGTATTTTGTGGTTAAACTTTTTGCCACTTGTGTCACCCTTTTTTATTCACGTATTTCTTTGCCACAACTTCCTTTTGTGCATACATTGTGCAGTCTTCTCTGAGAACGAAGAAACACCAAAGGCAGGCTCTGAATAAGAGGAAGAGAATATTTATTGCATTTATGCGAACGGCAGGAGGCATAAGAAGAAGCAGAATCAGGAACGGAAGAAAAGGACCCCCAAGTAGGAGAGGACGACAACAAAATGTAACTTCGTCCTCAGCTCCTCGGTGTTGTTCCTCCGCCAAAAAAGGAATACGAATGAAAAGCTAAAGTCGTGCCAAAAGAGAGCTTCAGTAAAGTTTATATTGTTGTCCGGTCCTCTTGCTTTTCTCATATTTCTCTTATTTTTCTTTACCTTTTAGCGTCTGGCGTTGTTACTCTAGTTTTTTTTTCCCCCGTCAACTTACTGAATTTGTTTCAATCCACAGTTTACATTACTTAGTAGTTAATTTGAAATGTAGTAAAAAAATATCAGACAAAATTAGCATAATTTAACGGAATATTATCCTATCTAACTTTGCAGTATTTTATGTAAATTATTATAATTTTTCTGGATTCATTAAACCAGATTTTAAACCAATTCTAATAATTCTAGGAAATCCTATATGGTTTCGCTAGAGAAATTATAAAGTTTCCTTTACTTCATTTAATTTTTGTTTCATACAAAAAAGTTATTAAAGTTAAATAATAAATATTTTGTAATATTTTCTAGATAATTCTCTGTAATGTTATTGAATTTTCCCACTACTCTCTGTAACTTGAATACACTTGTTTTGTGGACGATAAGGAATCACAGTAAAGGCAACTGCAGCAATTCGCCAAACTCCATGATTATGATTCCTTCCCCTTTGTGCCTCCCCCGCACTAGCCACGTGCTTTCTATCTCCCTCTTGCACCTCTATTCTTCTTCTTCTGCTGCCCCATCTAACTTCTAGAACTATGTGTATCTCGCCGTTCTCCTCCGTTCTCTCCGCTCTCGCTTGCACTCATGGTGGGGCTGCGTGTGTTTGACGCGCTCTTGTTGATGTCGTAGGTCATTGATTTGCGCTTAACAGCCGGGCGGAACGGAACGGAATGGCATGGAATGGAATAGATTGGAAAGGGGGAGTAGAAGAGTGGGGAGGATAGAAAGAGAGGTGCGACGATGATTCTTCTACTTGCCTCGCTGCAGTTTTGTTTTTTGTTTTTGTGCTGGCTTTGCTTATTGTTTCACTTGCGTTACTTTGTTGTTGTTCTTGCCCTGCATGTGGCGCATTCGGCTTCCTTCTCTCTGCTTCCTACTTCTTCGTCTTCTGTGCGGTGTTCTTATTACTTGCGAATCTTTCATGTTGTCTCTGCTGTGCTGTGTTAACTCATCCTCCGCCAATTTCCATCCTCATCCAGTCCACCCATTTTTTCCTCCCGCGCCCTGTACCTTTTTTTTTTCTTCTTTCCCTGCGCGTAATGATTTTGAGTTTGTATCTGTGTGTGTGTGTGTAAATTTGTATCTGTGTGAGGCATCTGATTTTGAGCGCAGCTTTTTTCCCTCGTTTCGCTTGGGTTTTCTGGTTGGATAATGGGTTTCCTAATTGGAACATCTCTGTTAAGAAGCTTTTCGTGCATTGTTGTTGTCCTCCTTTTCTGGTTGGACATTTTTTGTGCATCAATTCGTTTGTAAAGAATTAAAAAGGTCTACAATTTGTTACTTCCTATGCAAATTAATAATTAGATGCGAGAATTTAAGCATTTTTGAATATGTAAATGTTGATTGTGAATTATCTTTACTGAGAATGCTTTGAGTGTTATGAAACTTGGGTGATATGAACTATGAAGGTAGTTTAGTTTTTTTTTTTATTTATATAAAATTCGTAATAAAAAGTTTAAAATATTTCTGAGATATTCTTAATTCGAGGCTGAAGATCGATTCTTATTTCCATTGCAGCTTAAAATTCTTTCATTGTTATAATTTTGCCGCTTTCTTTATTTACTTGTTTCTCTTCCACATTTTCCGAGCTTGCAATTTTCCATTCTCTTAGTTCATGCCAACTTCGTATTTATTCTCCTTTTTCCGTACCACTGCCCCTCCTCCTCTGTCAGCTCCGTTCTCATAAACGTTTACGTTCTAATTGAACAAATGCCGCTCAGCCATCATTCCGTCTCTCTTTCTCGTGATCTTCGTCTCGCTTCCTCCTGTGATGTTAGCCAATTAGCTGAAATGTTTGCCATTTTCCAACATCCAAGACGCGCTCTGCTTTGATGATAATGATGGAAAATGTGTGTGTTTGTTGTTATTTTCTCAGACTACAGTGGAGATTCTTTAAACTGACTAGCTGCGTGTTACATAAATATTTGTTACCTTCAAAAAAATTGTAGGGTTATAGACCCAGTGCCGGTATTGATTTATAAAAAAAAATTGCCAGGCAAGCCCCAACAGTGATTTTCTTAGAAGGGACTTTTTCTGAAAATTCATTTGTAAACTCCTCAAAATACCCACTGTATTTAGAAAATTAGATTTATGGAAGTAATTTCCATTAGCGTAACGTATAAAGAAACTTATAGTTACGGAGGCGAGATTTCTTTAGATTCGCTGAAAATTAGGCTTGTGGAAGTTAAATTGTTGTATTTGTTGTTGCGTGTGGCAAATGCAGTAACGTTAATTTCCATCGGCTTTGATTGATTTGCATTGCCGGCTGTAGACCTGGTTTAGTTTCTCTCTCGCTTGCACTCGTGCTCTCTTTCCCCGTATCTCGCTTTCTGGTCTCCACTTCTCACTTGCGGGGTGGTTGCGTTTTTTTTTTTATTGTTGCCACATTTATCTGTCTTCTGGCACGTTTTCCTCGATTATCTCAGCAGAAACCGGGTGGTCAGCTGAGATGGCGGCAGCAGCTGCTCTATGCGTCACGCTCAGCCCTCTCTCGGACTCTCCACCGCCTCTAGGTAGAGCTCACTATGCTCACACTCATTTCGCATTAATTAAATAAAGTATTTCAAATGCAGCGGCAAATTGTTTGACAATTTAATTTCGTATTACTGTTTGACTTGGCTCTCCAAACGCTTTTAATTGCCAGCAACTGTCGCGAACAATTTGATTACTTGGAGGTTAAGTCGGGCAAATGAGATAATGGAGCTTATTGATTTGGTTAAAATGTTTGTAAATTGTACTTTGTTTTTAAAAAATATTATTTAATGTAATTTTCGTGGATTTAACTTCCCAATTGTAATATTACATTTATTTAATAAAAGTTCCATTCATAAAATACGCTCTAAGACAATAAAAGTAAAATTGTAAAAAAATTACAGAATTCAGGGGCCGGTAAAAGTATGTACTAATTACAAAAAAGTATTAAAAGCAGCTAAGATTGAGTTCATAATCTGACTTTGACAAGGGTCTACAGTGCGTATGAGTAATACAGATTTGAAGTCCAATTCGTTAAAGATCTCTGCAGCTTGCTTTTTTTTTATCTCAAGGTAGGGCATATAAGGTCCGCCTATATACGGACTTTTCTTGCTTCCCTCTGCTCTTCGCTTTGTAATCAAACAGCTGCTTGAGCTTGTGTTTGCAAATCATGATCACTTCGTCTGCGCTCACACACACAAACTCTCACAAAGCCTCAGAGAGGAAGAGAGAGAGAGTTAGAGCGAGCTTGACTGCCCACACAACACCAACAACACCAACGCGCCTTGTAAGCTCGACTCTCTTTTCAACGCTTTGGTCTCTCGAATTACGTAAAAAGCAAATCAAGTAAGAAAGCTTCAGTTGAGTGTGCTCGACTGTTAGATACCTCGTATCTACATCTAGGCAAGTGAGGGAAATTCATTTAGAAAGTTATAAGGAAAAAAAAATGTTTTGTAAATGTTAATTTATTTTTAAGTATAATTATTCTGCAAAGAACTTATCGGGTATCGGTGATGCTGATACGTTTTAAACAAGTGTATCTTGTATCTTTCGGTGAACAAAACCGTATAATACCCTTGTATCTTATGGATACCGGGTATAAAACTATGCCAAATGCGGCTTAGCAAACACAAACAGAGACAGACAGATAGAATGCTAAGCTTGCACGTGTGCGGCTGAGAGGGAGAGAGAGGCGCTTCGCCTTCGCTCCCCCTTTCGCAGCATAAATTGTTGCTGATTATGTTATTGTCAGTCAACAGCTGCTCGCTCGCTCGCTCGCGCCTTCTTCCCACTCCCGCGCTCACCTTCGTCCCCATCCAGGTAGCTCGCCCGCTCTCGCTAATGTATCTTTTTTTTTTTTCGCGAACATTGTTCCGCCGCTGGGGAGCGTAGAATTTTCAGTTTGGCCGCAACAGTTGACTCGTCTGCATGGGATTTAAACAAATGAGAGCCCCCGCCGCCAGTTCGTGTGTCGATCGTTAAGCACGTTTTTTGTTTCTTGCCGCAAAAAAGCAAAAAAGCTAAGAAGAAGAAACAACAAGGAAAGAAAACGACAAAATAAAAGCCACCGACCACGGACAAGTGAAAATTTACTTAACAAAATGCTTTAAGTGTACTTGTTGTGTGTGTGTGTGTTGTGTTTGTACATAGTTGTATATAGTTGGTGTATGTAAATTGCTTTGAGCGTGCGAAAAGCGCAGCTGAGATATTCCAAATTCCGAATCAATATATTGAGTTTGTGAATAAATCATTAATCTATATATACCGAAAAAGATATATATCGTATATATGTATATATAAACGCGGTGTTGTCCCCACCACAGAAAGAAAAAAAAAACCGAAGAATCACCAGGCGGCAAAAAAAAAAAGTAAAAAAAGGAAAAAGAAATAAAAGCCAGTGTAACGTGTTTCGCTTGCCCTGTCCCTTTCTCTCGCGCTCTCAGCTCTCTCTGTCGCGTACTGGATCCGTGTGTTCTTTGCGATCTCGCCCTCTCGCTCGCACAGCCTATCCAATGATGAAATTACTTTACGACGACTTTATGTTGGACCCTCGCACCGCCGAGGATGTTGCACTCACGCAGGAAATGGTAAATGACGCCATCAGATCCTCTTTATGTAGTTTCCTTAACCCTTCTGGCCACCTGCCCCTCACAATTGGAGGCTCAAGGTGTTCGAATGGGAAGAGGACATTTTCAACCCATTGAATTTTAGAATTATTTGTAAATAGTTTAATAGTTAAGTAAGACAGGACTCTATAGGGAACTTAGATCATGCTAATTGGGATGCTGGATACGCACTTTGTGTTGATTTTAGCTCCCGGATTTTTTGTTAGTGAATCAATAGGCTTTAAAAAGAAAATCCTTTGAAAGATCGTCCTTTTAAAACGGATCTAAAATGTGCGTGTCTTTTTAGGAGATTATTTAATATAATTAATTATATTCTTTAAAATACTTTGTAATTTAATGGTAGAATCATAAAAATCTAACAAATATATGAAGACTTTATGATGAAGAAGTTCACATTTATACGAACAATTCAAAGTTCAAGCTAAAGTTTACATTTAAGAAGCTTTAATTTCATCTAATGACTGAATATGTCAGATGCACAAGAAAGGGTTAAGCTGTGGCACTCACAAACACACACTTGCGCACATTGTGCTATCATTTATGGAGAGAGGAATTATGATTGATTGCTTCGTGGCAATTGTAGAGGAGACGATGGCGACAGCTAGAAGTTCATTCCGTTTAGACTGTCTTCAGAGCCAACCGGTTAATGATTGAGTCTACATCTAATTACTCTTGCTCTTGATATTTGTTAATTGCTTTTAAACGCTTCTATATACAACCAGCTTCTCGAGGTTTGTAGTGATTTGATTGCAAATGTTTGCCATTATTTACTTGGCAATATATCTTGTGTAGGAATATCAACATAACCAATTTGATAAACTAGCTTACAGTGATAAAAATATAGACAACAACAAGGCAAATCAATCAGCTTTAAGTTGCTCTATAAATACCGATAACATATCTAAAAGAATATATTACTGTCGTTGATAATTTGAATAGATTTTGTTTAATGGAAATGTTGGAATACAAATTAGTTGAGCGTGCAATTAATCATCGATACACTGTTCTGACTTGGACCGCTAATCAGTAAATTGAGTAGAAAAATTAAATGAAAGTGGGAATAATAAATGTAATGATCAGATAAAGCACTAATATAGGGGGAGGGCCATAAAAGATATTTAAAATAATTTAAATAGCTGCAGTTACTTCCCTTTTGCACGCACACACTGACTACATAGAGATAAGCGAGATAGTTTCATTCATGCTCTTCTTGTTACTGCTGCTATTAGATAATGGGACAACAAAAAATATGCACTGAGAGAAATTTAAGGGAATTACATTAAATTAAAAGTTTTAAAGTTACTTTTGAGAAAATAGAAAAAGATAAGAACTTTTTAAGATACATTTGGAGTATAATTAATAAGTTAGAAATTGGTATTTTCCAAGTTAATTATTTCAACAATTATTTTGAAAAGTTCCTTGTATAAAATATACCCTCCCAATATCCATTATATTTGTTTTTATTTTTTGTTTTCAGTGTAGCCTTCCGATCTAAATCCCAGAGTAGCAAGCAGCGTAGCTTTGGTTTTGCCTCTGTCGCTATTTCCCCGATTGTGGGGCCTGAGTTCTATAGATAAAAGCGTTTTTGCGGTTACCTTTACCCCCCTTCCCTGCTCTGCCTTCGTCTCTGCCGACTGCAGTTGATTTTTTAGCTTTTTCTTTCATTTCATTCATTCATTGGGTTTGTTTTTTCCACTCGGGCAATTGTTTTTTGTATGCATTTCACGTAGCTTTAACCCCACACAGAACTGTAAACTGTAAAGTGAGCAGATTCAGAACCAGAAACAGAACCAGAAGAGGGTTATATGTTCCTTTTGGAGGGAGAATGGGAATTTATGCTATCTGCCCCTACCGACCGACCGACCGGTTGGTTTGTTCGTTCATCGTTTTCTCTTTCGCTTATTTTTTTGGAGGGAATTTACATGAAAATAAATATTTTCCGGTTTCAATTATATATGCGATGTTTTTTGCCTTTGACCGACGAACACGGTGCTGCCCCCACCTTTGCCTGTGTGTTTCCTCCCCGAATTTCCCCCTATTTTCACATATTTTTCCCCCCCGATCTATTTCACGCTTGATTGCATTGCGTCTGCCTGAAGTGAAGCGAACTCGCTGACTGATTAGCCTCTATATATGTGGCCCGAATTGGCTTTTAGCCAATTTTAGGGGCGTGGCGATGTCAGACGGCAGATGACAGTCGACAGTCGACAGTCGACGCCCGATAAGGGCATGGCTCTTATTCGTATCTATATATACATTTATTTATTCACAAATGGTAAATGGTAATCCAATTTGAATCGGTTTAAATTGTAACCATTGAAACCATTATGAGGTGACACCTTGGGGTGCTGTTCTCGATTGGAATAATGGTTTTGAGGAGGGTCCCGGCCTCGTCAACATTTTAATTGATTGCTTTTGAATGTTATATTTGCAAGTATCTGCATTAATTAACGGAATCCATTTATGGCAAAAACAAGAGTGGGTTAAATATTCAACTTTTTATTGTCATGTAAATGTAAAAATTAATTAAAAATGTTAAACATCAAATAAATGAACATGACATAACATAACAATTTATGGATCAATACATTTTATTTTGACTAAAAAAAACCTTAATAATTATATTATAATTTCCTTGAAAAGTATTAAAGATGCTTAGACATAGTCTGTTTTTTTTTAAGTCTTTAAAACATCTCCCCAATTTGTAGATCCGCTTTAGTCAACTTTGTAATCGTTTAATTTATTAGTCCTCCCCTAAAGCATGTAATTTCTGTTAGCTTCAGCTTTTTCAACTCCATAAATTTACCAACAGACCTAGTGCCAAAGAGGACTTGAGTTATGTAATAAAGATTTACACACCGAAAGAGATAAAAGATAGCCACAGCGAACAGAGACAACGACAGGCCAGTCTCGACACCTTGGCCAAAACGGATTGACTTATTGTACTCTGGGGACCTAGCCAGCAGACAGGCGGGACAATTGCCGGACAAGCGGACAAACTGACGGACAAGACGGGGACAATTGCCGGACGAAGGCGCCGGAAATGTTTGCAGCAGAGCAACACTGAAGTGTGGAGAGTAGAAATGGGTTTAAATAGGGAGAGAGTCCAAGAGGGGCCAAAGGAGGAGTGATGACAATTCCAACGACAGGCGACGGAAGACACGACAGCTTAACTTATGCGGCAAAGGCGGCGGAAAGGGTTGAGGGGCGTGGCTGAATCCAATAACAATAACAATTACAACAAAGTTGCTGGTGAATTATAAGGGCAAAGGGGGGTTGGGAAATGCAACAATTCATGGCTTATATATATATTTTGGTGTGCTGTGAATGCAAGTCACGTGACTTAGTTTAACATTAAGAACTTTTCCCCGTGGCGATCAACTTGCAACTTATTCCCTTACTTCATGCTGCGCGGAAAATTCGCTGGCTTTTCAGGTAACTTTTCAAAAGTTGCAGGAAAATTGCAGTTGCAGGTGTGTGATTAGAAGGAAGTTGGGAATATTTTAAATCTAGTAAAAAAGAATATAAAATTATAGATCAGAATAGTATTTATTTAAAAACATTTTTATGATGAAGAATTTTAAGTGTAATATGTGCAAGATTGTTTATTAATCTTAGTTCGTTAATATCGGTTGAGAATGGTAAATTGTATTGCTTTTATTTTTATGAATATAAATATTACCTTACAATTCAATATCAACTTCTTTTAATTCCATTATTTCCTTCAAAGAATTTAGTGTCTATTAATGTTTACGTAAAAAACTTTAAACACCTTGGACAGGTTTATTGCTTCTGGATAATCCTCTTAATAGCAATTAATCTTCTAAAATTTATTAGAGCTTAGCTGGCGGCTGTTTTTATGCCATGTATACACAGCAAAGTAAAACCATTTAGCATTGCAATGCACTCTTTATTTTTATTTTTCCTTCCTCTTCTCTGGGTTTTTGTGTGAAAGCCAAATAAATATGCACAGCCGACGCGGCGAAGTCGACTGTTGAAAACAGCAATAAACGCATTTCTCAGCCAGGCTGCAATTTTTTGTTTTGTTTCGTTTTGCAAACAAAAAGCAATGAGACCACACCAAGAGAAACAAAATCGATAGTGGCGAAGAGCTGAAAATAACAGCGAGCATTCACTCAGATACAGATACAAATCGCAGATACAGATACTGAGAATATTATCCAGAATTACATTAATATAAATAACACAATTGTATGCAGGTGAAAGCAGTCTGTCAAATTCAGATACAGATTGAAATGTTGAGGTAGATACAAAAATTTTAAAAATAAACCTCGTTTTGTGGTTTGTATCTAGAATATTTTGTTATTTAATTTGAGAATAAATAACTATTTAGGTAAGATCGGAGTTCACACTTGGTCAAGCTTAGATTTCTCTTAGATTATATATAGTAAACTGAATATAATTACCATAAAACTTCAAGTAAAATTTCCTAGATGCAATTATCCCCTTAAATCCCATGTTGCCACGCCCAATTTGGCATATACATAAGTCTAGATATATATATATGCATAGTACACTGTCTCCTTGCCTTACGTGTGTGTTGCCTCCTGTGTTTAGCTTTATTTTTATTAGTTTATTTTCGTTTGGCTTTCCGTATGACACGCGAAAGGTCTTTGCACTTGACAACAACAGCAGCGAAAGGTGGAAGCGAAAAAAAAATTATTTTAAACCGAAAGAGGAACACAAAGTATTCTCTCGCCTCGCCTCACCCCCCAGGAACTCCACCACCAACCTTCTCAACAAATTTTGCCTTGATTTCGTTAAACAATTTAATTTTGATGTTTGACTCAAGACTTTTCGCACATCTTTTCTCGAGGCACTCGTATTATTTTCTCACACACATTTTTATTTATTTTCGGTGTGTGTTACACACACAAAAAAAAAAAAATTCAAAGTCAACAACTTGACGTGCTCAAAATTAAATGTTGTTAATGTTTTCATACTCTGGCTTAGAGGGTATATTCATTTCAAGGCTGGGTTTGCAATCCACTATAAATGTTTATATTTTTTTCTGAGTTATTTTATGTTCATTTATTTCCAGAAATAAATATTTGTTTATATACTATTAGATGGAAAGTGTACAATATCAAATCATTGTTGGCTCATTTGATTTATAAATGTGTCAAGTGCGTAATTTGTGCGTATTCAATTTTATTTATTTGTATTTTTTTTTTTTGCATTGTATCTTTTGTTTATACATACGTTTTTGGATATCCTATGAGTTTGTTATGTTTATCACAAATATGTTACGTTGTAGCATGACTTATGCAGTGTCCAAATTTGATCAAATAAATTAAAATGATTTTTGGTTTTGTGAATGAAACCCTGCCCGCAAGGCCAACGATAATTGTACTATTAAAAATGAAAATACAAAATTTAAGATATAATTTGTAATTAAGTGCAAAACTGGTTTTAGATTATGTGTGAGCGAGCTATTTGGTTATTATTAGATTATTCACTTCACATTGGACATTATTGCTGTTGAAGAACTGGTTCATTGTGGGACAATTAGTTTAAATAAAGTAGCTTAAATATTTTCTTTGGCTCCACATTTTTTCACAGACTTTTTAGTTGAGTTAATTTTTATTTTATCGTTAAAACTTCAAAGGCCGGAAACATTTTCAAACTATTAAACAAGTTTGCTCTGTTTAGAGAAACCAATTTAAAACAAAAATAACTTCAAAAGAATTTGACTCACTAATTAAAACATGCTTTAAATTTCGTTTTCTGGAAATGGAAAATAAAATATGTTGTGCTATTTCGTTTTTTAAGCTTTAAATATAAATAAATACCTTGATATTTATATAATGGGGTTTAAGTTTACAAGATTCCTGAGCCTCTCTAACTGTCCATGTTGCTTTCAATCAAAGCAAAAACAAGCATTATTTACATAACCCACCTAAGGCGCCTAAAAAACAACAACAAATTTGAATAGAATCGGAAAGAAGCAAAACCAAATCCCAAATGTAGAATGTAATTTAGATTTTTTGTTTTTTTTTTCGGTTCCTGACTGGTTTTTTGCTATTTATGCCATGTTTTATTGTTGCTCTTCGTTTTTTTTTCACCAGCCTATAGGCGTACCTCCCACCCCCTTTGCCGCTCTCTTTTCTCCACCGTTTTCTTACTCTCTTTTCTGGGGTCTCTCTTTTTCTAAGATAAAGTAAAGGTTTGAAATGTTAAACAATTATCTAAAATGTATGCTATGTTGAGTAAAATTGATTAATTTCAACAAGTTAATAATTTGATAAATATCTTAAGAATATTGTATTTTAGAAAAGCTTATAAATTTCGTAAAATTTTATTATTTTATACTTTTAAACTCTTAAACAAATCTTTAGGAATCGCTTGTAAATCACTTTGCTTACTTTTATTTGCAAAGTACAAATTAAATCACCTAAAACATTTTTAGAAAATAAAAAAAAATTTATTTCTATTTATTTCTCAAATATTTGTTATTGTTAATTTTCTCTATCGAATAAACCCTGTATTTTTCTTTTTGTGCGTTCTCCCATTTGCCATTCTAAGTTTTTCTTTGCTATTTTTTGTTGTGTGTTGTTTTCTAGCTGTTTTCTTCTTCTTGCTAATCGCTGATTCTCCTTTGTAGGCATTTTCGTTGGGTTCTCTCTGTCTTGCTCTCTTTGTCTCTCACGCATGTTTTTTTTTTTTTTTTTTATAACAAAGAGGAGGCCGGTTTCTGTTGTCTGTCTCTCCCTATTTTTCCATTATACCCCACTTTTCCCTTTCCTCCCTTTTTTCGCTCAGCTGTCGTCTTCGTATCGGTGTGCGTGCGGCGTGTATCTGTGTGCGTGTATTTGTATCTGCGTTTTGTGTTTTTGTATCTTCACAGTCAAGGACAAGTTAATGAACGATTTTCTGTTTTGTGTAGAATTTCCTATTTGCGGGGGAGAAGGGTCGGTTGGGTGGTAAACATGTTTTCCTCTTGACTCGATATAATTATGTACATTATTCTCAACTGAAATGCTTTTCATTCCTGTGTTTTCCTCCTCATTGACAAATTGGGTGAAGGAAAAATGTATGACTTTGTTTTTGTACAGATTTTTTGGTAAAAATTCTTTTATTTAGATACATTAATCTTCCTTTTTTAACAATTTAAATTTAAATTTTGAATTATTAATAAGATTGTCAAATGTTTACACATTTATTTACATTCTTATTTATTTAGCAAAACATAATTTAACAACATTTCTACTTTATATTATTTCTTTTTATATTTTTTGTCTTTTATTTATTTATTATTCTTTAATATTTTGTTTAACTATTATTTTCCTGAAGAACAAAAATCTCCATTCAAATATTTTTCCTTAATCCGCTTTGTTCATTAACAAATCAGCTATTGTTGTTGACTTTTCCGGTTTGTGATTTTGTCTTATTTTTTTATGCTTGGCGCCGCGGTTTTCTTGGCACCTCTTTTTGCCTTCTGTTTCTTGGGCTTATTTATTAAATGCGGTTTAATTAATTTATTTGATTAATTTATACCCGCAGTATGAATGAAATTGCTCATTTTCTTGCATTTTGCCTAGAAAGAGAGAAACTGTGACCCATATTAAAAAAAATAAATTGCGTCAGCAGTTCGTTGCCTTTATATATTGTACATATAAATATATATTTCTTTTTGTATTTATCACTGCTGTTGTGGGGGCTTGGGTAATATTTTTGTATCTTTTGTGCCTGTCTGGAGATCCGAATTCGCACTTTTCTGCCTTAAGCTTCTTTTCTTTTACTTTGTCAAGTTTTTTTCTTTGTCTTACTCAAATGCTTTACTTCACGCTCTCTTTTTTGTTAATATATTTATTTTTGTATTTATTTTTTACAATAAGTCAGTTTTGTTATGCTAAATGTTTGTTAAAAGCTGGTCGGTGTTGGGTAATCTTTGGGGAGATGAGTATTGAAAAATTGTAAGTAAACATTTTAAATCAGTTGTCATAGGTCAGAGATCTAGAATATTATTATAAGGAATAAAATTTTATATATTTGATAAAACTAAAAAAAAAAAAAAAACGATGTCAAATAATGATGAATATTAAAATGAATGAATTATAATAATGAATCAGATGAACAAAATGAATCATTTTAAAGAGCTTTATTTTAAACATATATGACTAAGATTACCAATTTTAATTGATTATTTTGATTACAATTTTGAATTAATAAATGTTTTAAATTTCTATCCTTTTTCTTTTTTTAATATTTAATTTATAAACCTGAATGTGTGCTAAATGCAGGCCTCTTTTTCGTTCAGCAAAGTTTTTCCTTTGCCTTGACTCAAGCTGTTATTAATGCAGAAGTCGCAGCCAAGGCAAGCTTTTCATTTTCCCAGCCCGCAAACACTACCACGACCCCCCTCCCTCCCTCCGCTGGGCAATCCCAGTTGATAAGCGCTTAAATATTTAAACTGTGTATGTCAGGATGTCGGGAAGTTGCCAGATGTGTGGGTGACCGAAGGGGAAGTTGGTGGGGATTATTGTGTCGCATTATGACGGCAAGGAATTGCCTTTGGGAATGGTTAAAAGCAAGAAAAAAAGAGGAAAAAAAAAGATAAAACGAAATGGAAGGAATAAGCGCGAAAGAGAACGACAGGCGGGAATAGTTAATTAACAATTTGTTTGCAACGCTTCGTTGACATTTAATGTCGCTGGTATTGTTGTCAATGAGATGACGATGATAATGATGATGTGATTTCCTTGATATTTGCTCTGCTCCTCCATCAAATGCCAATGGGAATTCATACGAGAAACGCATTGGTAGCGGATAATACGTATTTTTTAAGTGCATTTAAAGCTTATATCCTTCTATATACATTTTTCGGGAAAAACAGAAGCAATGTGTGTGTAAAATCAGGATCTATGGCATCTTTACCTCTTTAGATTAAGGTCCTTTAAAGTGTTTTGAACTCATTCTTTTCCCAGTCTCTTAAATATAAACTTTTGCCTAACATTATGTCTTAAAATGCCAGTTAAATGGCCGGGAATTAAGGAGAATGATAAACGATTTTTTATTGCCCAGCTAAAAGGGGATTACTGCCACAATTTATGATATTCTCTGCGAACATTACAAACAAAATTATAATTTCTCAATGTTTTCTTTTCCCTTTCAGATCACCACATCCACTGCCAAGAAGCTGTGGGAGAAATCCGATGGCAAGGGCGTGACCTCGGGCACTTCCGGTGGTCCCCTCAATCCATTGCAGATACCCGGCATTGGGGATCCGTCGTCGGTATGGAAGGATCACACCTGGTCCACCCAGGGCGAGAATATCCTGGCCCCGCCGCCATCGCGAGCCTATGCCGCCCATGGTGGTGCCTCCGATACTTCAAACAGCGGAAATGCGGGCATTCTGAGGTGAGAATTCTGACACAATAATTATTAGCAAATGCAATCAATAGATCGTGAAATATAGATAGGAAAATTCATTTCGATTTCATTAGAATGGAGCGGGAAAGAACCTAAAGTATAGGAATTATAATGTTAAAATGAAAAGTCACTTTGAACTAGTGAAAGTAATTTTATTCAAGCGAATCTGATATAATATATATAATAATTAATAATATAAATTAAAATATATATCACACCTTTAAGTAGGTTAGCTCATTTATAAAATAAACAATATCGCGTTCTATTCATTAATAATTTAAAGTGGCTGTAAAATGTAATGAATATTGCTTTTAGTCATTTTTTTAATATATATTAGCAAACATTAATGACATTTTGCCTGTTTAGTTAATTGATGGATTGCAGTTTTGTACAATTATAGGTTATACCTATTAATAACTTGTGATCTTTCGTGAGAATAGTGACATAATTCGTTGAGAAAAATAAAATTGTTTATTTAATTTACTTTAAAGTTTAAGTAAAACTTAAAAATAAGTGAGATAGAGTAAGAATATGTTGCATATTTGTGATGTTAAAATCTTATGAATCATTTTTAAATAAAGGAAATATGTTAATTAGGTTGAGATTGCAATTTTTAACTAAGCAATTTCAAAAGTTTTCTTTAATATTATGTATAATTATGAATTAATGTAATAATCAAATACTAATAATTAAATATTTACAGTCCCCGTGATTCCCAATGTGCTAAGATGGTGGAATACGTTTTGGGTGGTTCGCCCACCAACAAGGAGAGCCCTCTTTCCGGTTTGGAGCCGCGTCTGCGTAATCTCAAATTTGATGACAACGATAAGGTTAGTTGCTAGAAATCCCTCAAAGATCATGATATATCTAATATATACTTTTGCATTTGCAGTCACACGATGACAAGGAAAAGGCCAACTCTCCGTTCGACACAAACGGATTGAAGAAGGACGATCAGGTCACAAACACAAATGGTGTTGTCAATGGCATTGACGATGACAAGGGCTTCAAGTGAGTAGAGACGACAACTTTTCAATCCATCCGCCACAGACTCCCGACTAATGCCCAGACTAGACAACGAACTCTAGACTCTTGTTGGGGTTTGAAAACTGGTTTACTCACTCCTCTGTCTGTCTGTCTGTCTGTCTGTTGGGTAATTCTCTGCTTCTTCGGTTCTCTTTTGACCGCAGAATGTTTTCATGTTATGATTACTGAAACTGAAATTTTTCCAGTTCAAGGTTGGTTCTTTCTTTTTGCATAAACTTTCACTCGATTTGAGTGTTATTGGGAAAGGAAACGAAAGAGAAGAAAGGAAAAGGTGAGGAGTTTTTCCAGTTTCATGCTGTGATCGTGACTGGCAAATGGCTTGGAAAAGATGACAGGAGATGTCTAGTCATTATTTCTTAGATTTCTGAAGGTTATTCAATAGGGCAAGAAATTTTGATTTAATAGGAGAGAATTCCTGATTATTACAACTAAACGAAATCATTATTAATTCACTCTATTTACAACATTGTGCAAATAATTGGTTTGCTTATTAATTATAAACAGGCAGCTTTGAAAGCTGAGCAAATTATGGAGTCTAGACATAATTTATTTAAAGGCAAACCTTGAATTTAAAATATTTTTGGTTAAATGTTGACCCACAAACAATTATTTCAGTTTTTTATTCACTCGGTCTTAACCCATATTTCTTATATTTCAATTGCAATCGTTATATCTTCATGTATATACGACGAGAGCCGCCAAGTGATTGTTGTGTCTGCCCACAGTTTTCGTATTTCCATTTACATTTTTTATTATTATGTTTTAATTGTTATTTATGGCAATGGGGAAAGCTCTTTTTCTGTGTGGCCCACCTGCGTTTTTTTTTTTTCGTCTTTTGACGCAACGAAAAATACGTACGACACTTTTTTTGAGTGAGTTAAATTGGAATTTATATAGTTATGTCGAAACATGTATGTATATGTAATGTATGTTTGATTTAATAGTGATTTTTATTGGCTTAAAACAAGTTGAGAGTCAATTTCTTAATTAACTAGGAAATAATAGTTTTTACTTCTGTGGGAATTTTTAAAGATAAATAAATATTATCCATGTTCTGAAAATTATTTTGAATAGAAAGAATATAGCCTCGATTTAGATAAAGGATTAAAGAAGTTATTGAAATGAACGGCTATAAAATTAAATAATTATATAGATAAAATAAGACAAACTTGCTTTTTCAATTAAAATCTCTCAAGAATTTAATTACTTATGAGACCCATAAGTTTTAGAATATATAATAATAGTTAATTTTAGGTAGAAAGAAAGTATATCTTTCCATTCCTTTATATCTTTTCAAATCAATTAACATATCTTTTGTTTAAATGAAAGGGCATCATCGATTTCTAGTTATACAATTTTGTGAGCGACATCCTTTTGTCGCGCTAAACAAAAAAAAACTATATATATATCAGACTGAAGTAACCAGCTTTAGGCCTACAAAGAAAAGAAACCAGTCTGCGGTTTCTCTCAGTCTCTCTATTTCTCTGTCTGAGTATTTCTCTCATTCTCTGAGCTTGTGGCAGCCGGCTGTCTCGCTGCTTCGTTGGTATTGTTGCTTCTGCTGCTGACGCTGTTTTGCAATTTCATTGCCGGTTGGCCCAAACATGTTTCAATGCCAAACGTAATAACTGTTATGATGTAAGTGGCAGCAACAACAACAACAAAGCCAGAGGAGAAGAGGCAGCCACGAAAAATCACCTGCAACAAAATATTGGCTATAAGAAATCGAAATCGAAGCATAGGATGGTGCATGTGTGTTCCGGTTTCAATTTAATTATAATTAGTTTCGCTAGTATGGTTATTAGAAAAACGATTAGTTAACTGCGAAAGGGAAAGCAAATTATTAATTAAGCTATTAAATTAAAGGCTAGAGTTTGGGAAATTTGATACATTTTTGTTTAATATTTAAAAATAATATATTAGTTTATCAAAACACTTGTGAAAGACATTAATCTCTTTTTTTACAACTTATAAAAACACAATAATCTTTTTCCATTTAATATATTTTTTTAAATAATTACAAATTTGATTTTGACATCCTTTAAATATATTTTTATATATAATTAGGATTTGTAAAAAGACAATAATCTATTTTTTAGGACTTATGAAAAGTCAAAATGTTTTTTTTTTTCATTTAATAAATATTTGTAAATTAATAAAAGTTTGAATTTAATTTAAGTTTTAATTTTATTTAATACCTACCTATCTACCTTGAATTTAACACCCATTAAACATTTTTTAAATTGTGTTAAAAAGGCTAATTTAGACCCATTAATAATTTTCTTTAATTAGCAAAAGTTTTATTTTATTTTATTTCTTGATTCAATTGATAAGAAACAAAAAAAGATCATTTAAAACATTACAAAACCCCAGCTTCAGTCTTTTTAAAATAAGATCACTTGATTTAATTTCCAATTAAAGCCTGAAAAAGTGGAAAAATCCTGAAAGATAAGCACTCAAAGCAACAATGAAAAAGAAAGAAAAAAAGGCCCCAAGCGAAAACGTTTTGTATCATTTATTTTGTAAACATTTTCGATTAGGTTTCGTGTGATATTGCATTACAACGTGGGCTTCGGTTGCCGCGGGAGATTTCTTTTTTTTTTCATTAGCCTTTATTTTTAGTTGCTTTTTTTTGTTGCGTTTTTTTTTGCTGTACGTTTTGTTTGAAATTAAAGTTGCGAAAACATTGAAAAGCGAAAAACGAGCTGCTAAAAATAATTCGGGGCAGGCAACAGTGGACAGTGGAGTGACTCACATACTGGCATACTTCGCCACCTGTCCGCCTGCCAGGTGACCCAGACAGACAGACCGGTGGTAACCCATTAACACCGGCGCCACGCCCCTTAACCTACATAAAGGAAACACGCTGACCTTTTTGGCTGTCTCATTTCTCCCGCCGCACTTTCTTTTCTTTCTTGTACAAGGAAAGTGAAAATTTTTTTTGGTTTTGGGGGCAACGAAAGAAGAGTAGCTATCAGCATGAGGCCAGTGGGATTATATAATCTTTTTTTATTATTGCTTTTGGCCTAGGTCAAAGCAGACATGACTCTCAGAATGGAAAGTTGCCAATGAAAAACCTGACCTTAGACAAAAAAGCGAAATAGAAATAAAAACTAAGTGGAAATTGTGGGGAAAAGTGAGAGTGAAAATGAGTTTGATATTTTAATAAGAACTTTTTGATGTTTTAGTTATATAAAAGATTTATTTTAATATTTCAAAGGATTTAACGCAGAAATAATAGCACTTTGCCATTCCCAGTCACGTAGGATTTGGTTTCCATTAATAATATCAACTCTTTGATCACGTTTTCCTTTAAATACGTGAGGTTAACTTTGTTATTTAAAATTCCTTACTCTAAGGGAAAGTCCTTTCAAATATTTCTCAATAAAAATAAAATTATTGAAAGGTAGTTATAATTTAAATCGTTTCTTATTAAGTTAATTAAATTAATCAGGGACTTAAGTGATTTCTTGTAATTTCTTGTAATTTGTTACAATTTACTATTATTTCTGTAAAAAAAGATGAAACAGTTTGTACTTATTTTCCCCAGTTATGCCTGGTTGAGCTCACGATTAAGTTTATTATTCACTTGCCGCCGGTTGGCTTAATAATCACCGACAGAACTTTGAAAGGCACCTAAGCTTGGCTCAGGAATGACTAATACAGGTAGTCAGTCAGTCATATTGGGTTTCCTTTGTTTTAAAGCTTTTTGCCAAAAATAAAATAAAATAACTATAAATCAAGTTTCCACCAAAAAAATGCAAGATAAATGCTTGAATATGTTTATATGTTTAGAAATCATGAAGAGCATTCATTAATATTTAATTTATGATGAATATAAAGTAATGACACTATACAGTAATTATTTTTTAATTACCCAAAAGTTTTATATTTATTTTATATACTTTTTCAAAAACTGGTTTTAATTTTTATATTATTAGAGATATTATATATTTACTTTAAAATATAATATTAATGTCTTCAAAATACTCTCAAGGTATTATTTTACTTATAATATAACAGTTTGCATTGTTTTTAGTCACAAAAGCACAACAAATCCTATTAAATATAAATATGCTATAAATTATTTAAAGAACACTTAATATCCTTTTAAATATTGCTATTAAATATTTAAAGAAAACTTAATATCCTTTTAGATATTGCTATAAACAATTTAAGGAACACTTCAAATCCTATTAAATACTGCTATAAATTATTTAAAGAACACTTAATAACCTTTTAAATATTGCTTTAAATAATTTAAAATCATTTTTATTTGCTAAATTTACTTACCATAACGCTTGACTAACATTATAAATCATTATAAATTTGTTCTGCTGCTGCAGCTGCGCTTTTTTTTTTTATTGTTATTAACGCGATGTGAATGACCCGACAATGAAATTATAACTGGCAACTTGTACACAAACACAAGCACATGCTAGAAAGAAGGAAAAAAGGCAGCAACAAAGTAAAGTAAAAGCAAAGTAATCTAAAAAAAAGGAAAAAACTAAACAAAAGAGGCATCCCAACAGTTGCAGAGTCATTGGGTTAATAATAGTTATAAAAGTAATGAATGGGATGGCAGATGCTGCTCAGCTGCTGTGCGGAGAGATAAATGCATTAATTAATTTGTATACGCAGCGTGACTAACTGCGGCAAACATTTCCAGTTTGATTTTATTTGCATTTTAAGCGCCGCTTGTTCATTTTTGTCGTTTATTTATGAACTTTGTTTAGCTGCTGTCGCGCTGACGTCATAGAAACAAGTTTGCTGTTTCAGTCTTTTGTTTGCCTCTGCTTTTCAGTTACTTTCAAACTGTCTTGTGGATTTTTTTTAATACAAATTTGTTGACTAATTGTTGGTCTTAAATCTTCTAATAGTTGTGATTTATTGTCAAGTTAATTTGTTAGGTAAATAAGTTATTTTTGTACTTTTTATTTTCTTTTTTTTGTAAACAATTTTAGAGCAATTGTGCTTTTTTGAGAGTACTAAATAGTTTGTTATTTTTAGTTCTCATATATGGTAGAGTGTCTGAGCTAAGCTAGTGGTTTTGATCTGGGCTATGGTTGGGTTGCAGTGCTTTCTAAACTGGTGTAAACTGTTAAGGTACTGTTAAAATAACAAACTGTAATGTAATGTTACAGGCTGTTAATCTCAAACTGTATTTACAGAACTGTTAAGTATTCAAAGATTGTAAAACTGGGAAATTATTAAAATTTGATTTAAAATTATTAGAAACTGGTGAAAAAATATTAAAAAAAAATTATAAAAATTAATGAAATTATTTACTGGACAGAATTAAAAAATTTGTTAACATTTTTATTAGTTTTTCCAGAAACTAATACAACATTTTAAATATTTAATTGTTTAAATAATTATGTATTTTTATTTTACAGTCGCACCCCTGGCTCTCGTCAACCCTCACCCGCCGAGGAGAGCGTGCCTCGTCCCCCCAACTTGCTATTCCCCCTGCCGCCGCCCTTTAACCACATGCTGATGGACCATGGTCAGGGCATGGGCGGCGGCTTGGGCGGAGTCGTGGGCTCCGGCAACGGCGTTGGCGGCGGCGGCGGCGGAGGTGGTGGCGGCGGCGGTGGTGGTGCAGGCGGTGCATATGCGGCTCACCAACAAATGGCCGCACAGATGAGTCAGTTGCAGCCGCCGATGATGAACGGCGTGGGCGGTGGTATGCCAATGGCAGCTCAGGTAGGACTTGGTTTTCACTCTCAAATAATTAATTGAAATTTGTAAATGAAATTTGTAATTTTGAATAATTAATTTCTTATCCTTTGCGGCAGTCTCCGATGTTGAATCACCAGGCAGCTGGACCCAATCATATGGAATCTCCCGGAAATCTCTTGCAGCAGCAAAATTTTGATGTTCAGGTGAGTTGTGAGCTGTGAAAGAGTTTGCTATTCAGTCGGTTGTATCCTTGTCCCCAGAGTGCTATTCTCATTGTGGTTGCAGCAGCCGAGAATTTGGGTCATGTGTTGTGGGGTTGCACCACCACAATGTGTTGTGTGTGTGTGTTGGCGCAACAGAAGCTGGCTAATTTTGCACATCCGCCGGATGCTGCTACTGCTGCTGTTGCTGCTGTTGATGCTGCTGTGTCCCCTGGTAGCCATTTCCGGCAGCAGCCAGGCGCACTCTCTGGCTCCCAGGGCTCTACTCTCCACTACATATCCTTTCTCCCCATGCCGTTGCATGCAATTTATTTCGAAACAAAACGGAAATCGGATTTATTAGCCACAAAATTGCTTTTAAGCTTGTGTGCTCTCTGTTGTACCAGTGGCTTTCAAACCAAAACCAATGGTTGGGCTCGCTTTCAGTCACATTTTTGTGGTTACAGTGGGGCATCGATAAAAGAAATCAAGCCTACAAAAAGTAAATATGTTTAAGAGCTTATTTAAGATCTTAAAAATACCTTTTTGAGTTTAAGAACTTCCTAAAAATCTTTGTAAAAATTCTTTTAACTAAAAAAACTGTACAAAATTATTTAACAAATACTTTAAAACTGACTCTTCACTGTACCTGGCCATCACAGTATCATTTCTTTCTGTCAACTTGGGCTTTATATCTGGCAAAGAACAACAGCAACACGCAGGCAGCCTTTTTCCCTTCGCTTGCCAAATTGAAAATCAATATGCGTTGTTGCAGTTCCTGATGCCGATGCTGTATATAGAGGGATATATCCCTTCCTCACTACCTCCCTCTATATCTCCCTTACGATTTCCCTGTGGCCTTCGACTGTTTGGCCGCAAAGCAAATTGACATTTCCACACTTTAGTCGCCAATCTGCACTTCCGCTTTTTATCGTTCGCTCCACACACACATACACACACTTGCATCCACATCCTGCAGGCATTTTTGTGTCGCTTTTTGTCTTCGCTTTTCTCTCCTCTCGAAAAGAGGAGGCAAACTTTATCGTAGCTCTTTGTTTGTATTTTAAGTGAGAGAGAGGAGCTGACTGGAAAGTATGCTGCACAAAATTGCATCAAAGTGAAAAAGCCAGGGCAACACGCACACACACTGCCACAAAATATTGCAACAACAAGAACTATAACATGCATAAACTATAGTTGGGTTATATCCGCATCTGATCGTTTGGCGAAAGTAGCCGCGGAATGTCATTATGGTGGGGAGAAAAAAAATTGTACAAGCTGCCGGCAGCCTGCGGCGAAAGGTGAAAGTTTAATGCGCTTTCCGTATTATTTTGCAGAAAGTTTTTTGCATAAGCAGCTTTCAATCGCATTAAATATAGTTGGCAGTTCTCAGTGCAGGGTAATGATATTATTATAAGGGAATTTAAAGGGGTTTAGTAAGGGGATAATTTATATTATGCTAAGGATACTTTTTAGGAGGATATTTATAAGGGAACTGTGAAATTTAAACTGGATTTTAAAATATTCAAAATAACAAATGAAATGTGTTATTATTATTTTAACTTTTAAAAGACAGGGAATAAAATAAATAAATGCTATTTTATGTATTTTCAATTAAAAAGCCAGGTCATAAAATAATACAAATGCCTTTTTTTGTTAACTTTCGTTTTAAAATCTTAAAATAAGTGTTTCTAAATTAAAAAGTGGTTATTTCCCAATATTAAATTGAATTTTAAAATATTCAAAATAACAAATTAAATGTGTTATTATTAATTTCCTTTTCAAAAGACAGAAAACAAAATAAATAAATGTTATTTTGAATATTTTCAATTTAAAAGGCAGGAAATAAAATAATACAAATGCGTTATTTTATTTATTTTCTATTAAAAAATTTGAAAATAAATGTTTTTTTTAATAAAAAGTGACTATTTCCCAAGACTTTAATTAAAATTTTCAACATAAAACAGAAAACTTATGCTTTAGGTCAGCCAAATGTATTATCTTTTATAATATTGGCTCTTTTAATGTCTAAAAACCCCATTAAATTAAATTTATATACTCCCAATTCAACATTTAAATTCCATAATATATGTGCAATAATATTAATAATAATAATAATGCACTCATATTCCCAGCGAGAAAGATAAAGCAACTCTCAGCACTTGTCCATCCATAAATAAACCAAAAGGAAGAGGGACAAAGAAGGGTTGGGAGTTATACCCGCAGATATGCATTTATTGGTTTCATGAGAAGGCACTGCAATATGCAACCCGATAATGGATAATGCAAGGCAGGCACTCGTGCACTTTTCCCCCTGATTTTTCCTCAGATTTCCCGTCACACAGTGGCTTTCGTGCATATTTCTTATTAAATTGGCGTTGATATTAACACCGAAAAAAAAGGAGAAGCAAAGAAAAGGATTCTTGACGAATTGCATGCAAAATGACAAAGAAAAAGAAAGGGTTTTTCTTTTTGGGTTTCATTTTTTTTGTTCCCCTTCGAATATTAAGAGGGCGGCATTATGGCACCGCATACAATGCAACCGATTTTTGACAATGGTTTTATATGCAATAAATATGAAGACGAACGACTTGCTGCCTTTGTGAGACGACAGAAGACTGGCAACAAAAAAAGGTCAAAGAAGATTGATAGGAAATAAAGGGAAAATGTGATGATATGTCGGGAAAAAGATATGAACCAGTGGAAGTTCTTACTAAATCTGTTTGAGTTTATGTTTAGAAAATCGTAGGAATATAAGGTTAAGTTGTATAAGTTATAAGTCTATTTTTCTAGCCTTCTTTAAACTTAAAATTTTATTAAAGAATTTCTTCTTATTTTAGCCAAGTTTTTATTACAAAAAACATGCAACTAAGAACCATAAGGAAACTAGAACTACGCACATATGGTGTGTGTAAAACCCCCTTTAGAGTGTCAGCATGTGGAAGACAAATGGATAGATTGCCATTCAAATGGCAAAGAAATCATTATTTATATGCTTCAGCCAGAAAGAGGGAGGAAGTGAGAGGGTGAAGTGAAGTATGTGGAAAATTCACCACAAACCAAAGTGTACAGAGCAGGAAAATGGGTGGCAAAACTGCTTGGCAAATTGTTGGAAATTAATGCAAACTGTTGCCAAGAAACCATCAATATAAATTTCAATGCGACCAGTAACATATATGCGAAAACTAGCCACGAGAAAATGAAGAAAAATGTTGGCGAGACTTGAAGCAATTAAATAGAGGAAATGCAAGTGAGGAAATGGGGAAAATATAGAGGAAAAAATATAATTTATAGAGAAATATGTTAAAAATATAGAAATGTATAAGAAATATAGAGAAATTTATAAGAAATATAGAGAAATATATGAAAAATATAGAGAAATGTATAAGAAATATAGAGAAATATATAAAAAATATAAAGAATATACAGTGAACGATCTTATAAATGGGGTTAAAGGACTTAAAAGTAGTTTTTTACTCAGCTTTACTTGCATTTTCATTATCAAAAAAATACAGAGAAATCTATAAAAAAGAGAAATATATAAAAATGATAAATATATGAAAATTATAGAGAAACATATAAAAAATATAGAGAAATATATAAAAAATATAGAGAAATATATAACAAATTATAGAGAAATATATAGAAAATACATAAAAAATATAGAGAAGTAAAGAGAAAATATAGAAAATACTGTTGAGTAACTTATAAATTGGGTTAAAGGACTTAAAACTATTTCTTTACTCAGCTTTACTTGCATTTTCATTAACTTCTTTTGAAAACAAATCAAGTAAAAGTAATTATGTAACAAATTTCATCTTTTTGAACACTATTTATACTTAAATTTCCCTGAAAAAAAAAAAACAAAAACTAATTACGTTTGGTAAGGCCTATAATGCTTCAAGACTGACGGAAAAGTTTTTCTTTTGTTACGAAGACTTTCTTGATTTATGTTTTGGCCAACACTTTTGGCGGCTGTCTGTCGCAGACATGCTTCATTGACTGCCTTTTGTGTGTGTTAATCAGTCAGTTGGTAAGGCTTTTGTTGTCTTCAACGGGGCTTTAATCGGATAATTGTTTTCGCTGGCTTTTCTCTGTGTGCCTAATTCAGCTTTGATCTGAAAGTATGTTTAATTGATTTCGAAAAAGCGCTTGGCTTAGCTTAGACTTTGAGGTACTGTGAAAGTTGAAAGAAACTGGAAAGGGTTATAACATTTATAAATTATTTATGCTAGAAAAATCTATAAAATAAAATCTAACAAGTTTATGCGAATGCAAATATTAATGGGCAGACTTTATGCAAATTCCCATAATGTATATTTCATATGTATATCCTGTCGAGTTTTTGATTTATGCATTCCTATCGAATAATAGTTCTGTTTTTTTTTTTTGCATAGATAAATTTTATTATTATGATTACCTCTTTTATTGGTTTTTATGTATAAAGTGAACAATTTGTGGCATAGTTTTAGGCCAACACACAGGCTAAGGGGGGCATTAAATGAAAATGGGTTTAAGAAATAACAATTTTCATTCCGCAACAAATGCCAAATGCATTTTCACATTCAAATTAATCGTGCATAATTTATGATTGTGTTAAGTGTGAGCCAGAAATTTGCACAAAAATGCATTTAAATCAATGGAAGTGTGCAGCGAAATGCAACATCTGCTTCTTGCCGCTGCTATCTCTCATTATTGTCCCTGGCATATATTAATTCAGCAATTAATTAAGCGTTAATTGGCACAAAAAGCATACTGCTCATTATGCATGTGTGTATGGCACTTAGTAAATTAATTTCCAATTGTACCCCGCCGTGTGCCCCCTCAATTGTCATGGGTTTTCATTTTAAAGAGGGTAAATTTTGTGTTTTGTTGAATTTAAATTGTTTGATGACAAGGTTTGGATTAGTAGAAAGTGTGTTAGTTGGTTGAGTATCCTAATATCTAAATATCTTAAGTAAAATTAACACTTTATCCGTTCAGGATTAATATAGAATGTTTATTTTTAATTTAGGAACTTTTGGGGAGCATATATATGGGCGAGAGATCTTTATATCTTTCTTGATACATCGGCGAGAGACTAAAGTGTGACCAGTTGCAATAATATTAGAAGCCAGAAAGAGAGTTACCAGATTTTTATTTTGAATAAGGCGCTTAATTCTAACAAAATGATTGTTCAATAATTCTTATTTCAAACCCTTTAAGTCAGAATATATTAGATATTTTCTTGGGTGCTTTGGAAATCTCTCGGGTTTTTAAAACCCTTAAAAAATAGTTCTAAAAGTATGCAATGATTTTTTTGTGGTACCCAATTCAATGTAAAGTTTAGAAATCACTCGGGATTTTAAAACCCTCAAAAAAGAGGTCTAAAAGTATGCAATGATTTTTTTGTGGCACCAAATTTAATGTAAAGTTTTTTACATATTTTTTTAGCTCGTTTGGACAACCTTTTTGTAATTTCTAGTAATTTCCTAATAATTTCTCTTCATTTTTAATTTAAATTTATTGAAAAATATTTAGGCTTCATTTAATATTTAAGTCACTTGAGGTAATTGCATCAGGGATTTCTTTGGCTTTAATAATGCTAAAACCTTCTTATATTACCTCAACTTTACCTTCAAAAATTTGCCTAAAAACTTTAAACTGATGCTACATTTCCTTAAGTTCACCAAAAGACGTTAGTTGCCACTGACGACGATGAATGTGGCTCCTCCTTAGGCACTTCTGTTATCAGATGCAAAGCCATAATCAAGTGGTTGTTGTTTTTGGGCTGGGGCCAGCAGGAACAGGATGAAGAGCAGCCAAGAACAGGATGTGAAGTAGAAGCATCAGCAGCAGCAGTAGCAGCAGCATTAGCAGCAACATCTGCTGAAGGAGTGTGAGATCCGGCGGAGAGTGTCATCCAATGCCGTCACTTGACATTTACCGCCAATAAAGCCCAATTAGCGGTCGGCTCCACGCCTCAGATACTCTACTTCGTCGTCGTTGCCGTCGTCCTCACTACCCTTGAAGTTTGTGTGGACACGCAAATGCTAATTAGTAAGTGGCAAATAGTTGACATCGGGCTGTAGGAGGGGGCGTGGTGATGGGAGGGTTGAAAAGTGGGCCAAAGGGGGCGTCGCGAATTCGGTAGCCGAGACATTAATTAAGCGACGCCCTGATGCATGCTTCACAGCGTTTTGTGCTTAACAACAGAGTGTCCTTGCAATTCAATGCTCTTTTCGGGGAAATTTTAGCTTAATATATTTCTGATGTTTAATGACTCTTTTAACTATTTTATTTAAGGAATTAAAGTGAACCTAAAACCCCTTTCTACCTGTTGATTTTTAAGGCAAGGCAACCACCCTTTCCATCAATCAAACAGCTTGCTTTCAACCCCCTTTAACTTAAGCTTTCTCCCATTAACACTTCTTAACTTTTAACACAAACCTCACCACATGAGAGTTTTCCAAGGAGGAAAAACTTCCCTCCCAAAGAAAGAGTTTGAATATTGGCTGCCAGTAGAGTTTAGCAAATAATTTGCCTTTAATTAACATGCTGACATCATTAAGCAGATGGCAACAGTTTGTGAGATAGTCGAATCATTTGTCTTCACGCCCGCAGGAAATATCATCCCCAAGCTGGCGGTATACCTACCACCCTCCCCCCCTGGGACTGCTATTGGCAGCTAGCCCCACCTTGCCTTGGCCTAGCTCTCCTCTCTCTGTGTGTGTGTGCTAATTAAATAGAAAAATTAGAAAAACTACGTCGTAAATTTCGCTGGGTACACCAAGTCTTCGTGTAATACAAAACCCAAAAGCGCACTTATCACACTCCCGAGGGGGGAAGACGGGCTGACAGAGAGCGATGGGGAAAACTGGAAATGGAAATGGAGAACCCTAAGAACGAACTATAGAACCCACAACCCCCTGACGGGTGTGAAATCATTTGACGACATTGCTCTCTGCATGACGCAATTAATCACATTAACTTTGCCCAACTGTGTTATTTATTTATTCGTGGCCCAGACTGAACGGGCCAATTCGTTGCAGACGTTGGACAATCGCTTGATTAGCTCATAAGTGCGCAGCTAAAGAGGCATTGACCTCAATAAGAAAGGCAAATGAAAATGTTGTATGTAAATGGTATAAGAAAATGCTAATTTGGTGATTATACAATTTGCTGGAAAGTGCTTTGTATGCGTTCTAGAAAGGGAATTTCCCTGCCATAAAGTTGTTACATTTATTTTACTAAATTTCGTATTCCTACAACAGAGGTTTTGATTAGGAAATAATCATTTTTTTAAGGTTGAAATTTGATTGCGATTTTGGCAGGCTTTCATTTTTATTCACGGCTTAAAAGTATGCCACATTTTTTGAGCAAGGAAAAAATGCCATAGTCAGGGCATTCTTTTGCTTGATTTAAATTATTTATTTATTATTTATTATTTATTATTATTATTATTTATATTATTATTTATTGTTTATTTAAAATATTTATTTTATTATTTTTATTATTATTTTTTTTAAATTGAAGATTATACATCAAATTCCTTTTTGCTTTATTAAGCATTTAAATCTAAAACGTCATATATCTCCTCCATGAATAAAAGCTCAATAAATGCATTAATTTATTACCACATTTTGCAAATTCCTATGCTAATTTTACACATATTTTATATGCATATTTTTGTGGTTTTCGCTTGAATTAAAGAGGCCACATTTAATGGTCAAATAGCCACAACACAAAACTTACAAAAATCATAAGCACTAATTTTATTCAATTATACAATTATTTATTACTTAAAAATATAAATTCAATTATTGATTTTTTTCGTTTTTCGAACTAGATATTTCCCCCTTCATCTAGTAATAATCTGATGAAGTTTTACCACCAGTTGTTGCCACTTCTAGAGCCTGACACTTGCGGCCATTTTACCCACATTTTCTGTATTTTGCAACCTTTTTTACCCCTCACTCCTCTCCCCCCCCCTGCCAGAATAACTTTCGACCTTTAGCCGTAGTTTGTCAACTTTTAGTTGGTTACGTCTGGGGAGGTTTACAACAACTTTTTCATTAATAGTTAACAAGCTTCATAATTAAGCAGCCAGACGAAGGAAAGTCAGTTTCCTGTTTTTCTCTCTCTTCCCCCATTTTCTTTTCTTGGCCAAGTTTATACATTTTTTTTTCCGGTTCTGCCTTTTGCGGAATTATGTGCTGATAAAGTTGCTTTGGCCCTTAACTTTGCGCCATTTTCAGGTCTGTCAATGACTTGTTGTTTGGTTGTTTGTTGGTTGTCCTGTCATAAGATTTCCCGGACAATTCCCTCAAAGCGCTTTCACGTCTCACCTTTCACAAGCAGACAGTAGTTTTCCAGCTGCGCCCTCGACTGCTCATTTTCCGGGCCACTTGCCAGCTGTCGCCTTGCATTCATCTGCATTTCTTTTTCTTTTTCCTGCACTTTGACATCTCCAGCGTTGTTGATGAATAATCCAAAGACACGACACGACCATCAAATTCAAGCAATATTTAAAGCTTAATTCCTGGGTGTGTGTGCAAGCCATAAATTTAAATTGGCTCATTAGCAAGGGGTTAACCACGAATGCCCCAAAGCAGGTCCCTTAACCAAATTTTCCCTGCTTTCTTGCCTGGATTTTCCAGCTCAGCTCTGTCTTTTTTTTTAACCCCATTTTGTCTAGCTCATTTGAGTTTTGTTGGTCAGAAAGCTTAACTAAACTAAAAGCATGTAAAGCGCACTAGCTTAGAAAGGAAAATAATAAAAAAAAAGTAGAAGAAAGAAAACCGCATGCAGACACTTTATACATTTTCAGGGGTTTGAGGAAAATGCTCTTGTCTGCTGTGTGTGTAAAAGTTTTTCATTGAATTTTGTACTATAGATGAGGGAGTGAGAGCATAGACCACACACTGAAGCGAGGCCAAGACATTGAGTTGATAAAATGTTGACAGTTTTGGGTTAGTTGTCGAAGCCTTTGAGTGGATAAAAAGACAGAGCAGCAGGACGAAGGCGGGATTGTGTGTAATTGATAGAGTGTTTGGGGTGCTTCAACTTATTCAGCTTTCGATTCAATTTACTTTAAAGTTGCAAATGCATTTTTTTTGGATTTTTAAGTATAAAGAGAAGTCTGTAAAAGAATTTAAAAGTGTTGTATTGAGTTATTTATGGATTATTTATTAAGTTATTTTAGAAATAAACTCAGCAGATGATGTCAGAAGTTGAGACTTTAAAATGTGGCACATATAATTTTCCTCTCCAATTACTGTTTAAATTTATTTAAAATCCCAAAGAAATGCCTTGTAGCTCACTATAAACCTTTAAAATACTTTCAACCATTAACCCAATTTACCAACAACACAATCAAATATAAACAATTGTAGGATAATTGTGCCATGCTTGCAACAATCACGCCAAAAACTAATTGCATACTTTTCCGTGAGAGTCGTGTGTGTGTGTGTTTTTCCTACACCGCCGCTATATTCTAAATAATTAATGCCACGGCGTCGTGCAATCAACATCAGTTAGAGTTGTCAAGTGACTTCATTTTGGTGCTCAACGGCCCATGTGCCGTAGATGGAAAATGTTTCACATCGGGTAAAAAAACACGACCTGACGACGACACTGGCAAAGTCATAGATTTTTCCAGAGTGGGGTTCGGTTGGTCGTTCAATCAACCTGTTTTCTGGGTCCTGAGGTTCTGCAACATTTAGCAGGGCAGGCAACTCAAATTCACATCTATATAGTTTGTATATATATATATTCCAATTCAGTGCACTTTAATGGTAGAAAAGGGTTATACAGCCATGGTGTTGCTGTGCAATTTAAATATATACTTCCTTGATATTATATTTCTGCGGGCCAACCCCGCACTTTTTTTTTCTCTTTCCCATAAACCCCGTGCATGTCACACGCAAAGGATATCTCCTTTTTTTTATCCTATTTTTTTTCGTCTATAACTCCGTGCTCTATATTTACGCTACATTTAGTCGGAAGTCGCCCACGTCTGTCTGTCTGTGTCAGTTTTTCTTGCGTTTTGCTGATGGCAGAGTTTTCCCTTTTGTCTGTGGCGATGATAGTTTTTTTATCAAGCATTCAAATCACTCGCTGATTAATAGAAAAAAGTGTTTGTACCCCAGAAAAAAATCAGGTTATGAAGGAAATTTAATAAAACTTGTGTTTCAGTTTGAATTAAAACTATGTTTATTTTAAGGGATTTTTTTAAGCAAAAATAGTCAACATATTTTCATTCAGAAAGGGTATTAGCTGCGCTCTATTAAACCCTTTGTTTCAGTTTTTTTTGTCAACCAAAATTTGCCGCCTGTTCGAGCAGCAGCGACACAAAACCCGAAAAAAAGTATCTAGTTGATTTTTATGTTCATAAAAAAGTGTTGTTTAATGGTTCCTTTATT
>VNJU01009259.1:0-19387 GCA_008042675.1 Drosophila seguyi | reverse complement strand
TGTTGATGAATTACAGATTCAGATACAGAGACTAAGGGATTCAATTATTTCACATCACAACATCATCACAATGAATTAATTGTGACAATAACTGATATTAAAACAGCAGATATTGAAGATCGATTGGACAGACTTGAGGTTGTTATCTTAAACATTATTGAAAAAGTTAGGTTCTCGAAATAATTTTTCTGTCTTTCCAATATTAAAATAAATTAATAATTAAATATGAGTAGACGTGGTATTATAACTGAATTATACGCTCCATCACGCAAACATTTTTTGCGTCGTAAAGTCATTATGAGGGGAATTGATGATTTATTTCAAGTTGACTGAGTTGAAATGGGGAAATATTCATCATCAAATAATGGATATATTACCTGCTAACGGTAATCGATACGTTTTCCAAATTTGCTTGGGGTGCAGCAATTAAAACAAAAAGTTCCAAAGATGTTACTGAGGCTATAAAAAAAGTATTTAAGATTGGTGGTAGAGTACCTAAGAATCATCAAATGCTTTAATGAAGCGATATAAAATTAATCATTATTCAATATTTTGGTACACTAAAGGCTTCAATTGTTTTATTTAATTGAACATTAAAAGAACTCATGTGGAGAGAATTCAGTTTTAATGGAACATACAAATGGATTGATATGTACAAACGTCTAATTTCTGTTTATAACAAAACAACACACAGAACAATAAAAATGGCACCTATCAGTGTGAACCATAGCAAGAGAAACATATTTTGGAAACTGTTTACAGTAACATGAAACTATTTACAGGTAGCAAACTAAAGATTGGAGAAAATGTACGAACTAGTAAATATAAAGGAGTATTTGAAAAGTCGTATACTTCACCGTATACAACCGAAATCTTTAAAATTATTAAAGTACAAAATACTTATCCTACTACATACTTACTGGAAGATTTAAGAGGCAATCCTATAACGGTTGGGTTTTATAAAGGAGAACTGAAAAACCCCGTTTTTCTGATGAATACCTAGTTGAAAAAGTCTTGAAAAGAAAGGGTAATAGAGCTCTTGTGCGCTGGCTCAATTTTCCAAAAACGGATGACAGTTGGATTGAAAAATCTGAAATTTTGTAGTAATTAAAAACACATGTGGAAATATATTTTTTCTTTCTTTTTTTTTGTTTAAAGTATTTATTATAACTATTATATACATTTTAATTATTTTTAATTAATAATATTCTTAGATTTAATACACTTTCAAATAAATTATTATTACATTAAAAACTTAAATAAATTGTTATATTTATACATGTCTTTTAAAAAATATTAAAACATACATGAACATTTTTCTTTTCTTTTTGTTTTTCAGTCTTTTCTTAATTTCTGTGCATAATAATCTTTACATAAATATTTTATAAAATTTTCCAATTCAATAGTATTTGCACTTTCATTTTCGTCTAACTTTCTTTTTAGACTAGCCTTCTTGTTTTCATTTGTTTTGGGGCTAGCCATTTCTTCGCGCCAAGGACTTGCTTGTTCTTTCAAAGTTGACATTTTATCTACCATTTCTTTTTCTACTATTTTATAATGCCCTAGTGCTAGAGTTGAAACTCCATCATCAGAGATGATTATTTTATCATCTTTATTATCTAATGTAGTTTTACTAATTTTTAATGTACTTATTTCATGTCCTCTATATCTAAACATTTACATGCTATCGCATTCTTGCTGACAAGTAAATAAACAATTTTTATATCCCTTAAATGTTATTTTCTCTAGATAACTACGTTTTATTCCCTAATTTTTTTATACAATTCTGAGGTTGACTAGCTACACTTTCAGATGTGTATGCATACATATTTGGTCGTAGGCCTACAAACTTTGTCATTGACATCCCATTCAACTCATCCTTAAAGAAACCTAACCGCTTTTTATTACTATGTTTAAAATTATATTTGAATGTTAATTCATCAAAATAATCAGAAGTATCGAATTTATACTCAACATCATTTCTAGTGTCTGCATATAAATCCTCAGTCTTCATTGAATAAATAAATGAATCAGTATCCATATAATTAAGTTTTAGTGCATCCGAAAATTTAGGCTCCATGTACGAATAATGAAAATCAGACATTTTTCATTTAGATAATTCTAAAACGACAAAACCTAAATATAGCGGTTTATTGCAAACATTACGCATTTCAACTGAATCCGCCTTGTGAATGGGGCTTCCCATTCTGTAACTAGACGAATGTCAACGTGCTTCTCCGTATTTTCAAGACATTTCCATTTTATTTACTGTTGTTTAGCAGTTTGGAAAAGTCTTTTTCAAAAGTATTTTTAGCCCTGGTCCTATGCTTTGTGTTTATATCAATATATTTGTTTAACCAGGGCTTCTGTTTAAACTGGATGATGGAGTGAACTTATTTTAGCTTCAATCAATTCATCAAGCAGTGCCGTAGAGTTTTATAATGAATTATATATTTCTCTTTGTCACGGAGATCGGCAATAAGCTTCTTAACTTTTAAAGTTGAAGAGGGACGCTTGAAAATCATGTATTTCATATGGATATTCTAAGTCAACCTCTAAAATATACCCATTCTCGCTATCCTCGCCAATGTGTTCAAGATTAAATGATTGAATTTCTTCCTTTTACAACCACATAAACTCCCCATAGGGTAAGGGCTCAGACATGGCCCAAACGTGCAAATTATTCGCATCCACATACATTAAATATTCTGATTCTTTAGATGAATCAAAATTTTTAAGGTACTTGTGATTTGCCTTGGTATATCAATGACTGCTTTGTACTAAACCCCTCGAATTCCACACTGAATAAATCTGATCATATCAATATCAGTGAGTAATTCGGGGGAAATTTGCGTAGTCTTAAGCATAGCGTCCCAACTCAGGCTTGGAATTGTGAAGTAATGTGCCGGATCGAGCTCATGAATTTGTAAACAAATTCCCCTAAAGATTTGAAATTGTCGGACAATAAGAGCACATCAGATTTTAAATATAGTTCTAGGTAATCCTTAAGTGATTGACACTTCAGACTTTACATGCGTGTGCATAATCAGCCTCTGAACATTCTGCATCACTTAAATTACTATACAACTTTTCACGAGTCCAAAAATCGTATTTCTAATGTACTATTTTCTAAAGCAACATATTTTGAAATTGAAATATATAATTCTTTGTTTATTGGAATGACTTTAATCTCACCTTCAGTTTCCCCAAGCTCTTTCACAAATAAATGAGCATCATACTTTGAAAAGTTGTGAAAGAACACTGGAATGAAATCACTAGTTTGAAGTTTGAGGGTACATTCACTATGGGATGCACCTCGAAATCGACCTGTGAAATGGCAGTGATCCCTCACTCTATCATTTCCTAATTCTCGTTTACATATATGACAAATAATGCTCTCATAAAAATTGTAAATGTCTTGTTGAGTCATTTGTATTGGGACTGACATTTGATTTAAATACAGCTCGGACAAATCGGACGTTAAATTTTCAATGAAAGTGCGACTCACATTCTCGCCTGTACTTAAAACAAACTTATCTAAACTAGAATCAAATACATACTTTATATAGTATGCAAATGATATGGGAACATGTTTATTAACAATTTCTTTTTTTTTGACTTACTAATACTGATGTCGATACATTCAAAGTCAGCATAAGCTATAAATGGAACTTCCAGCTGGCGATGAAAATTTGAGAACTCCAGCTTTGATGCATTGAGATGTGGTGCTTCTGTCACCACATTGATGCATATTTAGGCATGTTCCTTAGCCCTTTCATCGCTCGTTGAATGGCATAAACATTTGTTGCAGAATAACCTTCTCTCTCGTCCCATTTGAGCAGAGAGTAATCTGTAAATGAAAATTAAAATAAGTACTTTCATTTAGCTGATTATAATTATTATTTTTTATTTTATTTTATTATTATTATTATTATTTTATTTTTTTATTTATTTAGTTTTTTTTTTGTTTACGCAGACATGCACTTTATCCATACTTTATCCATGTCCATTACCGTTAGCAGTGGATCCATTGACGTATAATAAATTTATGTGGTATTCCCCTTCTTCCCCTTCTGAATATAGTGGTCCAAACACTTTGTTGTTATCTTCATCATACCCAAACACATTTAGGCTTATGTGTGGGTTTTGTACGGTGAATTTTTTAATTTTGTTTATCTCCATTGGGAAATTAAGCCCGGTGAAATCCAATTTTAAGAAGCCTTGAATATCGATCACTTCATCGGCTATGTTGACTGCATATGATGTGCATCGCTGTGGCTTTTTGCTTTTCGAAAAGTGGGATAGTAAAGCCTATTTAAATCAGTACGCATCTTCATTCTGCAAATTTATTACTGCATTTTTATTTCGCAGTTTCTTGGGAAGTTCGAAATGACTCGACCCCTTTAATGCATCGCATTTCAACATATTTTATTCTAACCTGATAACTCGAGTTAGGGTCCATCCGCTATCCCATTCTTGAAACTCGCTCATTTTCGGCTCAATTTCTTCTTTGTGGAAATTATAAAATGCTATGAAATTGGATGCGGCAGTTATAAATGTAATTTTTGTTTGAAATGACTTGATTTCTACACGTGTGAAGTGCTCCTTCACTAAGATGTACTCTCCAAACAATTCGATATTGATTTTTAAGCAATGGTGGGAGGTCATTACACTTTCTTTGTGAGGGACCAGTGTCGTACCCGCTTAATTCAAGAGTTACGCGGGATTCCTAACAGCAGCCCCCTCATTCACAAACATGTATTAAAGGATGCGACCCTTAAATCCATCCATAATCTGCTTCACGCTTCCATCCACAGGCTGGGTAGCATAAAATTTATTCTGCTCAGAGCGGATATGAGAATGCCATTTCATCCCTACAGGGAGATATTTTTTTCATATTTGACAGAAAATTCCAAACATTTTGGTGTTGTTAATATTGTTGCTGCTGCTAGAGGAATTTATGTTGATGTTGATGTTGATGTTGTTGTTGATGTTGTTGTTGATGTTATTGTTGATGCTGTTGGTGGTGAAGATGGTGGTTTATATTGTTTGTGATGAAGTGGTGTTTGTTTTTGTTAAAAATGTTTATTAATATTTTTAAAGTTCATAAATATTGTTTTTATTTAAACAATTTTTTCCACACTTTTCTAGCACAAAAATGGTTTTTATTAACAAATTTTTTACATTTTATTGTCTTAACGCGATTTTTTTGACTTTTGTTTGCAATTTTTCAAAACGAATGAAAACAATGACCGGCGTGATGGCTTGGAGTACAAACTGGAAGTGAATCCTGAGGCTGAAGGATTCGTATTTTAGACCCTATAGTATCATTCACCTAAGATTATACCATTTACCTGGTTTTTGCCAACCATGTGCAGGTATATGAAACAAACCGTTTTATCTTGGGTAGTAAACCTTTTTACTCTTTATCCCACCCCTGAGAGTAGGATCGAAGGGAGATCGAAACTGTTGATTTGTTTTTGGGTTAAAGTAGAAGTGAAAATTTGTGAGCGGCGTCTCATACTTGAGTGCAGACACATAGGATTATGGAGCTATGAATGGATGGGGGAACTACTTTCCCCTTTGTATGGTCAGACTTTTTATCGGGAATAACATAGAACCTTTTCCCACACCACCCCCTCAGCCTTCCAGGCCTTGATTTTTATTCATCTTCTTGTGGGTTGCAAACATTGAAGGAAAATGTATGCGGTATGTGTGGAGGATCTCAGGCATACTTTGGGATGGGTTGAACGCCGTCTATGACTTTTTCACCCTCCAGCCCTTTGTTGTTTGAGGTACCTGGTAAGCACTTACTTTCGTGCACACACAAGTGTCCCTTTTTATCAGCGGTAAATATCTCGGCTGAAGGTGACCTTTTCATCCCTTCCTCTTCATTGCATTGTGTGATCGAAGGTGTGCACAGGTTCTTTGTGACCTTTTCACCCTCCATCCTTTTTTGGTGATGATCGCACGTAAATGGACGTGAGTGCATAGGTGGTATGTGACCTTTTTACCTCCATCCCCTTTTGGGATGTGATTCGATCGTGGGAAATCGCGGATCAAACGCGCGCACTCGTAGCCGTATCGAGTGCGTCTTCGTGGCAGGACCGCTTACGCATACGTCAATCACTTGTCCTCACAGCATTCCATCAGTGACCCTAATTCATTTTTATTACCGTACTCTTTAAAGCGGGTGACATGTGTCAGATAACCCAAATTTATCAATTTAATTACCCTATCAATTAGCGGCCCATCGAATTGGCCTAGCTGTAAGGTTTTATATCTACTCGCAGTGTTACAAAAATTATTTGACTCGTTGTAAGGACCAGTTCTCTGAGGACCCAAAACAGTTTTATAATTTTGTTAACACCAAACGTAAGCCTATTACTCATCCCTCCTCGCTTTCCTTTGAAAATACTACCGTAAAAAAATGATCATGCAATTGCCGTTCTGTTTGCGCAGTTTTCCAAACCACTTACTCTAATTCCACCGACTCAAATCGAACTTATTGTTACATCATGCCCAAGTCAAACTTAATTTCCAGTCCTAATTTAAACGAAAGCTCTATCCTTTCAGATGTTCACCGTGTAAAGCCCGTTTATTCGCCTGGTCCCAACGGAATACCTTGCTGTGTGCTTAGGTATTGTGCCGACGCCCTGTGCAATCCCCTTCTAAAAGTGTTTACCTTGTCCTTAGAAACCTCCCGCTTTCCCCTTATTTGGAAGGAATCATTTGTTATTCCTCTCCACAAAAAAGGTAGCAAATCAGATGCCAATAACTATAGAGGGACCTCTAAGTTGTCGGCCATCGCAAAACTTTTCGGAAAAATCATTACTCCTTACTTGCAGCACCTGTGTAGATCAATTATTTCTCCATGCCAACATGGATTTATAAAGCGAAGATCAACGACTACTAATCTTTTGGAGCTCGCTTCCTTCAGAATAAGGGGCTTCAATAAAAACCTTCAGACAGACGTAATCTATACTAATTTCAGTAAAGCATTCGACTCTGTCAACCATTCTCTCCTTGTTCGGAAACTCGACCCGATGGGATTTCCGGTTGATCTTCTTAGTTGGATCTCAAGTTATCTGAATGGCAGGACGCAAAAGGTCCTATTTTAAAACACCCTATCAAATGTTCTCAGGGTTACTTCTGGCGTCCCGCAAGGAAGCCATTTGGGTCCCCTGCTGTTTACAGTATTTATTACGATCTGCCCAAAGTTCTGACTAACTCCAGAGTACTTATGTACGCGGACGACGTCAAACTTTGTGCGCAATATACGGACGCGTCTTGCAGTCTGATTTACAAACAGATCTTAACCATTTTCTAACATGGTGCAGTGCAAACCTATTAAACTTAAATGGCTCTAAATGCAAGCTTATGACATTTTCTCGTGTCGCTCCCAAGCTTGCAACTTACACGCTGAACTGCTGCTCTTTGGAAAGAATTGCTTTAGTTGACGATTTAGGTGTCCGTCTGGATCCTAAACTTGACTTCATTGATCATATTTCATGCATGGTGAATAAAGCCAGAGGTGTGCTTGGATTTATTAAACGTTGGTCGAAAGAATTCAATGACCCGTACGTTAAAAAATCTCTATATATTTCTTTAGTTCGTCCTATCTTAGAATATGGATCTTGCGTTTGGAGCCCTCAGTATGGGGTGCACAGTAAACGCATCGAGTCGGTTCAAAATAACTTTTTACTTTTCGCATTACGCGGCCTAAACTGGGATGCAAACCAGAGGTTACCTTCCTATTCTAGTAGACTCCTCCTTATTAGCTTACCATCCTTACCCAACCGTAGAACCATGCTTGGCATTACCTTTATTTATAACCTTATCCACGGTGTTTGTAGGGGGGCGTCCTTCCACTAATGATGTCCTGGAAGTTGTAGAAAATTTCCACGGCGCAGGCGACAATAGTACGAAGTAAAAAAGCGGAGGCGTCGTGGGATCAATCGGGGTGCATCAGCTTTATTCGGCTGCATACATATGACGACTAAAGAAAGCTTAAAACTAAAGCCGCGCTCCAGCGTGGATACTGCTGACTTGTTGGGTAAGCTGGCAGCACGCCAGTAGTCACTTCCTCGAATTCCTTTTATATATTTTCATCTTTCGCGCCTACTAACCCCTAACATGAACAAGCACGTGCTTGGTGTCTTACGGGCTGATCGTAGTGCATCAACGTCCAAGAATTAATTATTATTTTGTTTTTTTTTTTATTTTACTCAGATGTTCCCTTATTAAATAATATCAGTAAACAATAACCAATATTTATGTAAATGTTACATTTTGGGGGCTCAACCGCCAAATTAAGGTGAAGCTGTGTAAATAATTTGCCTTATTGTGAAATTTCGTCAGAAACTTAAACATTGCTGTATGTATGTGTTGGCGTCGCACAGTGACTAAAAAAAAAAAAATTAAAATTATATATGAAAATGTGCCAACATTGTCTTGTAATACCCCAATATTTTGTAATCTTTCTATATTTTTGTTTTGCTTCAGCTGTCCTCTTCAAGAATAACTCTTAAACATAGAGCAACAAACCTTTATTGGTTTTGCAGAGCGTTGCAGTGTGAGGGGTTTTCAAGCGAAAAAAATCAAAAACTATTTTAAAAAGTATTAAGTAACCTACGGGAGTGTTTAATATTTTAAAGTAAGGTGTTACTATTATTTTTATTTATATTCAAGTGCTCAACATGTTTTGCATATTTTTAAGAATTATTGTAAAGTGTGTCCAATTATACTAAAAATGTATAAATAAACTAAAAGTGCACATAGACTTTTAGTTGTGAAGTTAATAAAAGTTAATGATCAAACTTATATTTAAACATTTAACAATATTTAAAGAATTAAAATATTTAAGAATGTAAATGTCCAAGTTTGTTAGTTGCAAAACGCTTTTAACTGAAAATCTAATGGTTGTTTTTTTTAAGCAATAAAGACGTGAGCGCTTTTTTTCACAGCGCAGCTGGTCTAATTGCAACTTTTCAACAAGCAAATATAACTTTTAATTGATCAGACGCAAAATGAAGTTTTCTAAGTTATTTTTTATTTCCATGGATTTTTAAATTAAAGGTTTTGTCTTATGATTTAAAATGTAAATAAATAATTTTGCGTTGTAGGTTTTCATTGAATTCATTTCAGAAAACAACTCTTTTTTACATTTTGTGTTTTTTTTTTTTGTGTTTACTTAAACTTTTAGTTATGTTCCCCCAAGTAACCATAACCCTTTCTTTTTCAGGGTGTTTGTGTATGTCTTAGAATAATAAAAATTATATTAGCTGCCACCATCCGCCACTAGCACCATAATCATCAAAATAATCAAGGTGCCTCTGGTTCTGCAAGTTCAAATTTACCAGTCGGAGGAGCCCCATTTAAAAATAATTTCTATGGCAGCTATATGATATAATCATCCGATTTGCATAAAATTAAAACCGAAATTCTGACATAATATAAAAGGGCTAAATCTCTGATCAGATACAAATATGTGTAAAAAAAAACAAAGTAAAATTAAATTCCTTGATTGTTCCTATGTCAGCTATATGATATAGTAGTCCGAATTTAATAAAATTATACCGGTAATTCTATAATAATATAAAACGAACATGTCTCAAATTATTTGTGTTGAAAACTGGCTAAGTATTAATTCTTTTCCTCAAAATTTTCCGATCATTCCTTTGACAGTATATGATATGGTCGGCCGATTTGAATAATTTGTACACAATATTTATAATACATTTTTCTAGATTTACTGTAAAAATTTTATAGTGATATCTCCACTAAAAGTATTTATGGCCACCTGTTTCATACAAGTGCAAAAACTTCGAAGAAAAGTAAAGGTAAAAAACAGGGAGGTAAATGCCAAGTACGTCAAGCTCAAAAGCAGCTGCAAGAAAGAGCGGTACGAAAGAAACAGAAAAAAATTACTTTGATACACCAAAAACGTCGCGACGAATAAATACACAAGGACAAGCACAAGGGAAAAAAGAAGCTGTGATGGAAAATCAAGTACAATTACTGCTGAGTTTGAAAATCCAAGCTGATGAAGTGGCGCAAAGTCTCAATGGAGAGCTTTGCTAAAGTTGTGGCAGATTTTGACGGCGAGTCGTTGCCGGTCGAAAATTGGCTTGAGAACTTCGAGTTGATTGCTGATGCGTATGGGCTTAAACGAGAGGCAAAAATATGCGCAAGCGCGAGCAAAAATGACAAAGTCGGCACAGTTGTTCATGAAATCGGGGCTGGTAGGCTTGTATGGAGAATTGAAAGCAGCGCTGTTAACTGAGTTTAAACAAAAATTGAGAAGTTCCGAAGTACACGAGAAACTGGCAGATAGGAAAGAATTGCATTCGGAGAGTTTCAATAAGTACGTCTTGCAATGGACTGGGCATTAAAATCGAATACAAATTTATAATGCATGTCTGTAACACATAGTAGATGAAAGCAAGACAAAAAGCAGCGGCCAGCACCATCATAACAACAGCAATAAAAAGACGGCGTGTTGCTTCGATTCTGGATCGCCTGAACATATGAAGAAAGATTGTAATGTTGGAACGAAGTGCTATAAGTGTGGAGCTATGGGTCATATATCAACAATTTGCCCGCAGTCGGTGAAATTAGTGCAAGTGGTAAAGGATTGCGAACGTCTGAAAAACATTGTACTAAATTATTGAAGTTGCTTGTCTGGTTGACACGGGTGCTGACGTTACGGTTGTGAAGCACACTGTGTACATCAAGCTATGTAGATGTTGTGCTAAGTCCTTGTCGTTCTTTGTTGCGTGGCTTTGGCAAGTCCGGAACGGTGCCGCTGGGAGCTATTCAAATAGACGAAATGGAGACTGTCTAAAATTTCATCATGGTAGCGGATGAAAAAATTGAAGATTATGCCCTCCTTGGATATGATTTTCTAGGATTTTTACACTGGATACAAATGGGTTTTAGTTTTCGTCGTTGTCAGATTGTCCTGAGATACCGGACATTAACCAGATAAGTATTCACGATTATGGTTTTACTGAAAGTAATGTGAATGCTCCTCCCCAGTTTGCACCTATGAAACGTTATCTGAGAGACGATTACCAGCCAACCTCTACCTCCTCCAGTTGAAGCGGAAACCGTTAAAAAACAAGTCGATGATTGGCTTAAAGAAGCAATCGTTCGACCATCTTCTTTAAGCTTCGCCAGCAGAACCGCCGTAGTGAAGAAAAAAGACGGCACACACAGAATTTGTATTGACTATCGCCAATTAAACAGCATGGTGTTCAAGGATTGCTTCCCTGTGCCGATCATAAAAGATGTACTCGAGAAATTACAAGCTGCGAAGGTGTTTGTGTCATTGGACTTAGAGAACATCGAATGTCTGAGTTGGTTTTACGTGAACACCTGCCATGTTAAAAAAAATTAAAGAAAAGTGCAATTTTGTTAACAAATTCCATTATACCGCTAGTGTGTGTTGTACAGCAGTCTATGCATATTTTTATAATAACCAAATTGTATAAAACAAACAGAAACATTATACGAAACACTTTGAAATTTAGCGGTTTATGCGGATTCGTATTGCTATTGTGGGTAAGATTTCATTTAGTAATTTTTGCTTTTCTTTTATATTTATTTACTGTTTATTTTTGGGAAATGGGAAATCCTGACAACCTGTCGCCACTCTAAAATGATCTGGCCTAGCCGATCCACCAAGCGCTCACTAAGCAGGGAAAGCTGCGCCCTTGCCATCAGGGCATTTACTGGCCACTGGCTGCTTGGCACACATGCGTCCAGGCTGTCAGTGCACTACAATGACTTTTGCAGAAGCTGCAGACACGAGGAGAAGGAGGAGACTGTTCTCCACCTCATCTGCCACTGCCCAGCACTAAGCAGACGAAGACTGAAATACCTGGGCCACTTCGTCTTTACAGATCTTGCGGAACTAAGCGAGACATTTTCGAGGCAGATAACACGATTCATCCAGGGATCGGGTTGGTGCTCACTTAGGACTGGTCTTTGGCCCATGAGAACCTGTAACAGACGGGGATCTTAGCCTTAGCGGTATCACAAGGAGCCTCTTTAAGCTCAAGTGGACGGCCCGGCTCTACGAGCCGGTCGTTACCGCCTTAACCTAACCTAACCTAACCTACTAATATAAGATAAATAAATAAATAAAATAAATGAATACATACAAAAATCCTTGATGAATCCTCGATTATTCGTTGATGAATCGTTGATTAATTGTTGATGAATCGTTGATTAATTGCTGATGAATTCATCAACAATTTGTTGATGAATTTTTGGTCTAAAGTGTTGATGAAAATGTGATTAATTGTTGTTGATGAAAACAGCGGACATCCCATACAAAAATTCATCATCAAAATTCATCCATATGTGTTGATGAAATGTTGATGAATCGTTGATGAACGGTACTGCAGGAATATAAGAATATATATAATAATTTTATGTAAAACTATTGAACCTCTGCCGCTATCTAATGTAAACTATTGGGTCTGCCTATGCCTAAAAATAAAACATCACTTGATCACATCATGAGCTCCTGCGTGGTTTTCAACCCCTAAATAATAATGCAAGCGGTTCTCTAACATTTTCTTAAAGATAAGGAATCGTGCAGTGGAAAATACCTGCACATAGATTAGATCGTTCCCATGTCTGGTAGCATATGGCCACTCCGTTGGTCTAGATAAACATAAGATTAGAATATGTGAATTTCATGTTAGCTACCTACGCTATGACTTAAAGAAATACAATTCAGCTTAAAATATTAACTCGCAGATGAAGGTCTTATTATTTAGTCTTTTCATAATTAAAAAAAAGTATGCGTTATAAATCAAAAAAGTTAGACCTCAAAACATTATTTGCAAGTAATTTTACGATTATATACCTATATAAATTTAAAATGAGTCGGTTTTATACTTAGGGACTAATAGATATGAAAATAAATTCATTAACGGAAGCAGAAAAATTGCAACATTTGAGCGATCTGCTGTACCTGGGTGCTAAGCTTGGCTTTTTACTAATCTGGCTATGCCGTACTTACTTCCGAGTCCCTCGATGTCGACGGGCCCGTTAACCTCACGGTGACCTTGGTTGATAAGGGTGAAAATTAATAGCATATATGAAAAGCCAACTCGTCAACACAACCCTCGCAGTGAGCGGACGTGGTTTCGCGTGAGCTCCGGAAAATATTAAAGAAAGTCGATGAAATAAATTAAATACAAAGTAAATTATTCTGGAGTAGCCCAAATAGTGCGAAAAGACGCTAACCAATCTATTAACAAAAGAAAAAATATATTTTAACTAGTGTTATATACTTATAAGTGCTTATTAAATTTAAATTAATAAGTGCCACGCGCAATAAGCTCGATAAATGAGCAGCGATAAAAAGAATGAGCGTAGAAGCTCCGTTAATCCAAGAAACGCCTGTTACTCTTACTTCTCAATACACGATATCATCGAAGAAAAGAAGTCAACAAAGAGCAACCCGGCTTTACTGACCGTAGAAAGCAAGAGAGCGAGCTCCTGCTCACCCAGTCTGGTTACCCTAACTCCCACATCATGGATCTATCAATGCAAACCCCACCACCGCCGGCTTCTATGGAAGAAGCTCCAACAACTAGCAGTGCTACAATTCCTGCAGTCGAAGCAAAACCAAGAACTAAACAGACTACCAATATTGCAAATTCGGTGCCAACGGCCGCAGTGCAAAATACAATGGCAACAAAAACCGTAAGCTTCGATAAGCAACAGGCGGTTCCAGCTATACAGACCGGTATGGATCGCTACATCCAGATTAAGCGTAAGCTTAGTCCACTAAACACGGTTGGTAATGAACCAAAGATCAACCGTACCAACACAAGCAATGAACAAACTAGGAGTTCCAATGATAACCGATTCGCCGTCTTAGCAGAGAAGGAGAACAACCGAGCAGAACTGGGGCAGGTGACCCAAAAAAAAACCAAAGCCCCCACCTATATACTTAAGGGAAAAGAGCTCAAACGCCCTGGTCAACAAAATTGTTGCGCTGTTCGGGGACGCAAATTTTCATGTTGTTCCGCTTATTAAAGGGAACATACACGAAACCAAAATCCAAACGAAGTCGGAAGAACACTTTAGAGCCGTGTCTAACTTCCTGGTGGAGTCAAAAAAGAACTTCTACACATAACAACTAAAAGGCAGCAAGGGACTGCAAGTAGTACTTAAAGGAATTGAACCAGACGTCGCCCCCTCCGAGATTCAGGAAGCAGAAACACAACACCGCAACCACTATTAAAGATCGAGCTTGAACCGGAAAGCAAAGCCTTAAAGAAAAAGGAAGTGCACCCGATCTACAAGCTGCAGCTGCTACTGCATCGAAGGATCACCGTGGAAAAACCACACAAATGCAGCGGCCCTGTTTAATGCACAAACTGCCAGGACTTTGGATACACCAAGACGTACTGTACACTTCGGACAGTCTGCGTAGTCTGCGGAGACTTTCACAACTCCCTCAACTGCCCCGAAAGAAAAGAAGACCCCCAAAGGAAAAAATGTGGCAACTATGGAGGAAACCATACGCAAACTGCAGAGGCTGTGCGGTCTACAAGGAGCTGAAGAGTCGCATGCGACAAGCGTCAGCTTCGCCTTAAAAAAAAATAAGCAAAATGTGTATTATAACTCCAAAAGTACACCATATAACTACAAATATGATAATGGAACTGCCGTACTGTGCTATTGAGGCCATCTGTAAACTCTTCAACGGAATCATGTGTCTCGGCTACTACCCAAGTAAATGAAAGAAATCTATTATTATAAATGATACCAAAGAGTATAAAACTATATAGAGATGGCGTCTGAAAGCTTTTCAGAACTGCGCTTGTAGGCAAGGGGAAAAGGGGAAAGACGGAGACGGAGTTGCTTGTTCTATTTTTAGATTTCGTTTATTGGGTACACAATGCATAAGTATAGGTGAGTTTTGTGTGTATGTGTGCACAAACTCGGCAGCACATTTTTGAACGAAATTTCATATTTGAATCAAAACTAAACCGAGAGCCGAAAGACTTTGATAGTCGTATAGGTTTTGCTGAACAAAACAAAATATAGTCTGTGGTCGTGATGGATAAAGTGTTGGATATCGCCGATGCGAACCAGGGGTCAATCCCTCTTATAGACCTATTTTTCAGCATCTTTTTTCTAATAATAATAATTTTTTTAAAATTATTATTTTAGTTTAAAAATCTTGAAACTTACAAACAAATTTAAAAAAATATATAACGGATTTCACGGTTTTATCTTATTTAACATATATATGAAAAATATATAGATAAAAAGCTTTTTTATCAGATCTATTTTATTTAAAAAATTAATCTAACACATTAATAAAAAACATAAAACAAAAAGTTTATCATACAGCAGATTTGATTTTTTTTGTAATTATATCGATATCGAATATCGATAATTCTTTGACCAAATTTGCGTTTGCGGACATGGCTAGATCGACTCGGCTGTTGATGCTGATCAAGAATATATATACTTTTTAGGGACGGAAATGTCTCCTTCACTGCGTTGCAAACTTCTGACTAAAATCAATATAAATTCCCTGCAAGGGTATACAAACATAAATAACAAAAAAAAAAAAAATAAAAATATAGTCTAAAGCCTAACTGGGAATCGAACCTATACACCGTCGGTTGGCAGTCCGATGTCTTAGCCACTAGGCCAAACGGCACGCAGGCGGCCGGGCGACCAGATTCGGAGTAGAATCGATCATTGCGGGTTCCACGGGTAAAATGAGGGTTCTACCGCTGGATCCCGCCATAGAACACATTTTTTTGTATGAGATGTCCCCTCTATATGGTTTTATACTCTTTGATGATACCGAAGCCTGGAAAAGATCACACTATCCCATCATCTTACAGACCAAAAAGCTTGCTATCATACCTTTCCAAATTATTCGAAAAGTGTCTTCTAACGCGGATAATACCATATATGGGAGCTCACAATATTATCCCAGCACATCAACTTGGCTTCAGAGAAAACACGGAACTATCGAGGTCTTATGCATAAAATTCGCCCTTGTGTCTGGACTACAAGGAACTTCTCTACAACACCACTCATAAGCCAATCTGGACCTATGGCTCCCAGCTTTGGGGAAACGCGAGCAAAACCAACATAGACATCATACAGCGCGCTTAATCAAAAATCCTGCGTACTATCACTGGGGCACCATGGTATATTCGTAACAAAAACATCCACAGGGATCTCGCCATTCTCGCAGTAAAAGATGAAATAGACAAGCAAATAGCGTCCTACAATGTAAAACTCTTTGCCCACCCAATTCCTTTCGCAAGGGTCTTGACTCGGGTTTCCAACCGAACCCGCCTGCCCAGCCATAATTTGTCAGGGCCATTTTTACTGTTACAGTCTATATGACTGCTAGTTAGGTTATAATATAAGATTTGATCCACTTGTTGTTAGACTCGAAAACGGAAGATTCAATAGATAAAGTCAAACCAAAACAAAACAAAAAAAATTTATCAGGAAAAGGAACCAACTGGAAATTTTATAAAAAGGACTCAATTAAGCGAGGGAAATTTGTTTATTCTTAAAGAAAGTAAAAATTCACTACTAATATGAGCTTGGACCATTAAACTTGTGTTTTAGTTTTCGAGGTAACCAATTAATCACCTCATAGCTGACCTCATTGCCTTTAAAATTAAAATTTAAAGTTTAAAGTGTTCTTTTGATATATTCGATAATAAGGCCATAAAATGATTTTACTAGACGAAAGTTAAGTTTAAATCGCCTGGAATTATCTTATATTGTAATTCAAGTATATTATTAGGATAAAGAAAGAAAGCTGACTTTGGCATGCCGAAGTTTAAATACCCTTTCAGTAGGTAGAAGAAGAAAAAAGATGTTCTGACATTTATGCTTTCGCGGGTACTGACATCAAATAATTGTTCCTAGAGAAAAATGTTGCCAGCGAGGAATGTTCCCACCGAAAAATGTTGCAAGCAACAAAGCTAAACAGATATATATATTCCAATGGCAGCTATATGTTATGGTGGTTCGATTTTGATAAAATTACAACCGAAATTCTGAAATAATACAGAATGGCCATGTTTCAAATTTTATGAAAATATGTGGACAATTAGCTTAGTTCGATTTTTTCCTCAAAATGTTCAGATCGGTCCTATGGCAGCTATATAATATAACTATAGCTATATGATATAGTCGTCCGATCCGGCGCTTTCCGACTGTAGTAGTGAGAGCATATAGAAGACGATCTGCAAAATTTCATTCAGTTAGCTTAAAAACTGAGGGACTAGTTTGCGTAGAAACGAACGAATGGACGGAGAGACGGACAGACGGACATAGCTAGATCGACTCGGCTGTTGATGCTGATCAAGAATATATATACTTTATAGGGTCGGAAATATCTCCTTCACTTGTGCAAACTTCTGACAAAAATTATAACATCCTGTGAATATTTCCTTATCCCATTTACTTTTATTTTTCCAAAGTTCTTGGATAAAAAGTTTTCCTCAAATCATAACTGGTGCCTAACGGATCGTATATTTTTGCTAGCGTTGATAACACAGCTCGCTTATTTGTATGTTTTGATTCAGTAAAATTTACGTTAAATTAAAAAAAATCCTTTTTAGGTTCTTATTTCAGTCCTAAAGTTTTAATACTTTCATTTTCGATAATATTGAGAACCTTATTATCCCCTGTGTCCTCCACAGTTGTCAATATTTTTGCATTGTTGGAAATCCATTTCCTTAATTTGAATCCAACTTTCTGTAATTCTTTTGAACTTAATGTTATTAATTTATTAGATTCTTTTACCGATTCAGCTCTAGTCATTAGGTCATTCCCAATTATTTCACTTATAATTTTATTTTTACGTCTATCTGTAATATCGCTTATTTGCACTATCTACCAGAACTCTGGTAGCCAAATATGTTGCATATTCAGTTCTGTAATTGACGGTGGTTAATTTATAATTTTTAATTGTTTCTACAGGAGAATTTCTCCATGAAAATATCAATATATTAATTTAATTTAATTTATAATTTTTAATTGTTTTTACAGGAGAATTTCTCCATAAAATATATTAGGTTAGGTTAGGTTAAATCGGAAGGCCCTCACGGGGCCGCACATAGGCCAGAATGGCCCTTAGCTATCCGAAAAATTCCTGCATGGAAGTGTTCGCGCGATTTTCGAAGTCTTTAAGGATTGACGTATTTTTCGCGAAGGCAAGTAGTTCGCATGGCTTCTTCTTGGAGGCATCTTCTAGCGATGCCAGAACCGGAGCGCCCAGGTACTTCATTCTTGCCCTTGTTAGGGCCGGACATTTGCAGATGAGATGCTCCAAGGTTTCTGTTGCCTCAGATTCATCACATGTCCGGCATTTGGCGTTGTCGGTAATGCCCAGCTTGACTGCATGTGCCGCAGCTAGGCAGTGACCTGTGAGAATTACCACTAACAGTCTGCAGTCCTTCCGTGGAAGATGCAGTACGTAGTGGCTAAGCTTTTCGTTGCGCTCTTTGCACATGACTTTTGCTGTTTTACAGGTTGTGGAAGTTCTTTTCCATCTGCTTGCAGCTCGTTGGTCGGCCCGCCTCTCTAGTTCGCTTTGGAGCGTTCTAAGGGGGACAGGAACGTTTTGTGTTCTTTCGTTCGGCAGTCCGACGCCTTCCTTTGCAAGTTCATCTGCCGTCTCGTTACCATCGATGCCCTGGTGGCTGGGAACCCAGTAGATCCGCACTGACATGGTCGTGCTAAGGATATCTAGTGCCTCCCTGCTTGCCAGTACACTTTTGGAACTGACCGCTGACGATTGCATGGATCTTATCGCCGCCTGACTGTCTACGTACAAGTTGACCGCTTCATATGGTCGATCAATGTTTTGCGCAAGCTCTGCCGCTTTTCCTATGGCGAATACTTCCGCCTGGAATATGCTGCATTGGCTTGGTAGTTTATACGACAGCCCTATTTCAGGGTCTGTACAGTATATGCCCGCTCCAACTCCTCCATCCATCTTGGAGCCGTCGGTGTATATATTGAGGTGTCGAGCATGGTCCTGACCTGTTTTCCAGTCTTCCGGTCCCATGAAGGTTGTTGTTTTTGTATCCGGGCACGTTCTGGTTATCATGTAGTCAGATGTACTGCTCATGTCTCGACCAATTGAACTATGCCCGAATGCTTGTAGGGTCATATTCCCTGATGCAACTAGTTGCGCGTAGATATCTAGGGGATAGATTCCGATTATGGTTTCGAGTGCTTTTGTGGGGGTTGATCTCAGCGCCCCCGTTATGCAGAGCAGTGCCTGCCGCTGAGTCCTCTCCAGGAGCTTGTTATAAGTTTTCTTTTCCAAGGCTTGCCACCACACTAAGACTCCATACAG